>PVJX010003336.1:0-110689 GCA_004027295.1 Dolichotis patagonum
CATGAATTTGAGTTTTTTCTTTCCTTTTTTTAATAAGGTTGGCCAGGGGCTTATCAATTTTATTTATTCTTTCAAAGAACCAACTCTTTGATTCATTGATCCTTTGTCCTGCTTTCTTAGTCTCTATTGCATTAATTTCTGCTCTAATCTTTATAATTTCCTCCCTTCTTTTGGCTTTGGGCTTGGCTTGCTCTTCTTTCTCTAGATGTTTGAGTTGTAGCATCAGGCCCAAATGGCTTCACTGCAGAATTCTACAAGAAATAAAAAGAAAACTTAACTCCAACACTCCTGAAACTCATCAATGAAATTGAAAGGGAAGCAATTCTTCCTAAATCATTTTGGAAGCAAATTTGTGTTTGTTCTGTCTTCCTGATGTGGGAACTCAATGCAATAAATTTTCCTCTGAGGACTGCTTTCATTGCATCCCACAAAACCCGGTAAGTTGTGTCTGTATTTTCATTTACTTGTAAATATTGTTTAATTTCTTCTTTAATTTCCTCTGTGACCCACTGATTGCTCAGGAGTGTATTAGTCAGTTTCCATGTGTTTGTAGGTGTTTTGCAATTTCTTTTATCATTAATTTCTAGTTTCACAGCACTATGATCCGATAACATGCATGTGATAATTTCAATTCTTTTGCATTTACTTAAATATGTTCTGTGGGCTAGTATATGGTCTATTTTAGAGAATATCCCATGTACTGCTGAGAAGAAGGTGTATACTGATGTTGTTGGATGGAACACTCTGTATACATCTATCAAGTCCATTTGTTCATAGGTGTGATTCAATTCTGTTATGTCTTTGCTGATTTTCTGTCTAGTTGATCTGTCCCTTTAGGTCAATGGTGTGTTAAAGTCTCCTGTTATAATTGTATTATTGCTTATTTGATTTTTCATTTCTGTTAGTATTTGCTTTATATAGCTGGGTGCTCTGGAATTTGGTGCATATATGTTTAAGATTTTTATCACTTCCTATTGAAGTTTTTCCCTAACTAGTATGTAATGACCTTCTTTATCTCTTTGGGTCATTCTTGGTTTGAAATTCATATTGTCTGCAAACAGGATTGCCACTCCTACTTTTTTTTGGTTTCCTGTTGCATGAAATATTATTTTCCATCCCTTGACTTTCAGTCTATGAGTGTCCTTTTGGGATTAGATGGGTTTCTTGTAGACAGCATATGGTTGGATGTTGTTTCTTGATCCATTCTGCCAGTCTGTTTCTTTTGATTGGTGAGTTGAGGCCATTTACATTAATGGTTGTAACTGTTATATATTGGTTTATTATTAACATGTTATCTTTCTGCTGTTGTGTCTTTAGCTTTCCATTCTGTTTAATTGTCTGCCTTGTTTGGTGGTTTTATCCCATGTGTATCTATAATGTCTTTCAGTATTCTTTGTAGGGTTGGTTTGGTGTTCATGAAGTTCTTCAGCTGTTCTTTGTCATGGCAGTATCTTATTTCTCTATCCATTTTGAAGAACAGTTTTGCAAGGTATGTCAGTCTGGGTTGGAAGTGGTTTTCCTTTAGGATCTGAAATACTTCACTCCATGCTCTTCTTGATTTCATTGTTTTTGTTGAGAAGTCTGCCATGATTCTGATAGGTTTTCCTTTATAGGTGATCTCTCTGTTCTCTCTAAAAGTTTTTAGTGTTCTATTCTTATGTTGGATTTCTGGGATGGTGATTATTATGTGTCTGGGTGTAGTTTTATTTTGGTTATGGCTGTTTGGAGTTCTATATGCTTTACTTATCCAGATGTCTGTTTCTCTTCTCATGTGTGGGAAGTTTTCAGGTATTACTTCTGTAAATATCCTCTTGATATCATTTGGGCTGTCCCGTTCTTTTTCATTTATCCCTATTAATCTTATGTTATTTTTCTTTGCATCATCTTGCAGGTGTTGAATTGTTATTTCCTGATTCTTTATTATTTTTAAAAGATCTTGTCTTTCCTGCTCACTGGCTGCAATCTTATCTTTGAGGTCTGAAATTCTATCTTCACTTTCATTGAGGCAGTTTTTACAGCTTTCAGTTGAATTTTTGATTTCCTGTATATCTCTTTGAATCTGCTTTATGCATTCTGTTTGTTTTTTATATTGTTCATTCAGGGACTCTATCTGTTTGCTTTGTTCCTCTAATTTTTTAGGTGCGTTTTCACTAGATGTGTTCACTATTTCTTTCACTATTTTTATCAAGTCTTCTTTTACCTTGGCAATTATTTCTGATTTGAATTTCTCCATAGCTTTCCCTATTTGCATATTTATTTCATTTGATATCATTTCAGACATTTCAGGTGTATGGCTTCTTTTTTCTTCTATGTACATGGCTTCTAAGCTTTCTTGGGGAGGGCTAGGGCTTTGAGCTTGCCTTTTGGTCTTTCCTTTTGTCATTTTTCTATATTTCCTTACTTTGAGCAGTGTTCCAAAGCTTTCTTTGCATGTGTGGTGAATTACCTCTTACACCCTCAGTTGCTGGAGGGGCAGTGGCTCCCCCACAGGCTCTTGGCCTCCTCACAGGGTCCTAACTCCCCTCTGTGGGCTCCTGGCTCCCTAATTTGTAAGGCGAATGCTGGGTGTGGTCACCCCAGAGCCTGTGGAATCTCAGGCAGGCCAGGCCACCATGCTTTGTCCCAGGCAGGTCTCTAGGAGGTTCCCTGTGAGTGAAGGGTGGGCCTACAGGTCCCAAAAAGTCAGGCCAAAATGCTGGTTTCTGCAAGGTTCCCGGTCCCAAACAGACCTGGCCAAGATGCCAGTCTCCACAATATCCCCAATCCAAACAACCCGGGCCACTCTGCAAGTACGATATGTTTGGGTCCCAAAGAGACAGGCCACGATGCTGGTCTCTGGGAGACTTCATGGGTGTGAAGGGCAGGGCTACAGGCCCAAACAGACCTGGCCCAGATGCCGGTCTCCGGGCAGTTCCCTGCGGATGAAGGGTGGGCCTACCAGTCCCAAGCAGTTGCGCCAAGATGCAGGTCCACGCAGTCTTTCAATTCAAACAGCCCAGGCCACTCTGAGGGTCCCATAGGTTCGGGTCCCAAACAGACAGGCCGAGATGCTGGCCTCTGGGAGACTTCCTCTATTTGTTGCTTTTCTGTTTTTTTCAAAAACCCTTGGTCCATAAAGTAGGGCTTTTCTGATGATCCATCATTTGTTTCCAGATCATCAGTAAAACACAGGAAAAGTGCATCCAGCAAGTTTCAAACACAGATAAAAAACTATGAGCCACTAAGCAGGCAAAAAAAGTCACAAGTAACAGAGGGATTGCCCCAATATCAGAGCATTTAAAAATAGATTCTTACTTTAAAGCTGCCATACTTCTTGGAATGTATAATTGAATGGAACACCACTTTCTGTAAAAGTATAAATATGATCAGAAGATACTCAAACCTAATTAAGTTTTATCAGCTATCAATTTATTTCTAAAATGACACTGGCATGAAAAGTGACTTGTTGAGCTTTATAAATCTTACTCTGTTTAGCTATGGCTGTGGTTATTATAAAAATTTTCTACTCAGAATTTGTAGATCAAGGTAACAATCTTATTTTAGTAGTATTATTGAGGCTATTTCATTTTGAATACATAAACAAAAAATGTGTAAGATATTACCAGCATTCTGTTTCATTTATAACATTATTTCTAATCAATTGCCATTATTTTAAGCATGTAACTTACTCAACTGAATTTTTTCCTATTCCTTTGTTGGAAGAAATAGAGTCTTATTTTGAAGAAAATGTAGAATCGTATCACTAGCACATGATGGGAAAAGTTTGAAGTGCAATCTAGTCCTACAAATACTCTCAACTTCAGCACTATTGACTTTGCTGATTTTGCTGTAGGGCTCCAGGCTGTTTTGAATCTCCAGGACCTCTTTAGGATGAAGGAAGTGGGAGAAAAAGTAAGAAAGTAGGAGATAGTGACTTAAGAACACAAGATACAACCTATTAAACTAAAAATCTTCAGTCCTGAAAGTGTGAAAGGGCATATAACAGCCTAGGACTTCCTGCACTTGAAAGAATGTAAAGCAAATGTACATGCCATGTCCGCAAAGATTCGAGAAAGAAAAATCTTAAAAAGCTGCTAAAAATAAACTTATAAAATGTCAATATTTTACAGAAAAAAATATTCATTTTTGTTTATGTTTCTTGATAAGAAAGAAACGAGTTGCATAGATACAGTGAAAGAGCAACGGATTGCTGAGAAGGGCAAGAAAGAAACTTCCATCCTAACGGAACTGCTCTCAGCAGGGAGGCAGTGTTCTACAGGTAAACACGAAGGTCACATTTCATCAAATCACACAGTTTAACTGTGCTGAATCCACTGCACATCTATTATTATGACAACAAAAAATTTTAAAGCAATTATAATAAAAACATCTACTTGTTTACCACTGTCAGTTTATCATTCATTAGGCTCACAGATTTCACAACACTTAAAGAAAAGATGGTATTATGGGAAACAGACCAAACCAGGAAGAAATGGCGCTGAGAACATATAAGAGGCAGTTTATTACACTAGGAGACCTGACTTGGATCTCTCTCAAAGAGTCGGAGACCTGCCCAGTGGGGATCCAGGACTTTCCTACAGAGAGCAAGTGAGGAGGTACAAAAATAGAATTGGTGCATTATGTTTGAAGAATTGAGTGACATCTTGTGTTGCTAGGGGAGTTTAAACAGTTCAAACCATTGCAAAGCCCTCAGTTATACAAAGTATGGATTATACAGAGGAAGAAATTCCTGTAACATTTTAAGTTACATGGCAAGGCTATCAGTAATACAAAGACAATAAAAACAGGGATCACACAAGGGAAGAAATGTTCTGTTTTCAGAACTGTCCAGATGTGTCCTCCTGGTTTTAGAAGATTTCCTTGGCAAGCTTTATTAAAAGTGTTAATTTTGTTTTCAATAGCATCTTATCAACATTATCCATAGTTAGGAGTGGATATGTGTCGTTGTACTTTTAGGAAGACAGCTTAGAAGGTCGGGGTATTCTAAGACATGGACTTACTCCTGGAGCTCAGTTCAAAGGCATCACTATCTTAGCCACACACAGTGTAGCAGCTAAATATCTGAACTCTGGATAGATGCAGGTCATCTGGGGGAAGAACTGGTCTTAACCAGTTATAGCAGATTGATTCTGAGCAGATTACTTCAGACATCTGTAGCTCATTTTCTTCATCATCATGTGCAAATAAATAACTGTTCAGTTAAGAGAATTAAATGAATTAATACTTATTAATTAGCGAGTTCCTCACACATAGAAAATAATACATAAATATTTGTCAAATAAGCACCTCCTTGGAATGGTTCAAAATTGTTTTGCTGCCATATTAAACCATTCATCTTACCTTTGATTGCCTAACTAAAATGAGGTACATTAAAGTACTTTATTATCCTCTGCATTTAAAATTCAATTCCTATTTTTTTCCTTTTAATCATAAATGGTCATTTCCAACATTATATGAAGATTTTCAATTCAATAATTTGAGAGCATAGCAATGTGTTTGTCTTAGTTACTTTTTATGTATCGCTGAGACAAAATACCTGATGCCCAAAGTTGGGAAAGGAAAGGTTTATTTTTTACAGTTTTTGGAGGTTTTAGTCTATGTTTAGTTGGCTCCAAGGCAGGGTGGCATGGCAGGGCCACAGTTCATGGTGGCTGCAAACAGCAAGGTGCAAAATGGCAAGAGAGAGACACACCTTCTTTTTGCCATCACATCACATTCTGGCTCCACCCCTAGGAGGGTGTAGCACTGACACCATCAATCCAAACACTAGACAATAAACCAGTCACAAATATACAATGCAAATACAATGAGGCCTGGGGGCCACCAACATAAACCATGACACAAATATATACTAACAATGTTTAGTTACTTTTTCTTTAATTCATTCAATGCATTAAATGTAACAGAGTATTACTCTGTGACAATAGAATTTTTGTTTTGCTTTATTCCCAACAAGAACTCACTATGTAGTTCAGGCTGGCTTTACACTCATGCAACACTCCTGCCTCAGCCTCCCAAGATTTGGGATTCCAGATGAGCATCACCATATCCTGCTTTCTTTGTGTTTGTGTGAGCCTGAACTACAAGACTGAATGGAAATCACAACTGATGTAAGAAATTATGCACATACAAAGTGGATAATAAATGAATTTTACAAATATGGAAGTATCAACCAGATAAAGAAAAAAATAGTATTACATAGCAAGAAAGCAAAGTTTAGTGTTGGAAGTCTGCTGTCAAATCACTTCAGGAAACTCTTAAGTCCTACATTAGTACAAAGTTAACGGGTGCAGCGCTCACTCTGGCAGCACTTATACAAAGTTAATGAGTGAGTGAAGGATTTTCAGAGGTGAATCTGCAGAGTGCACCTGTGACTTTTATGGCCAAGCTACTTTTTTCTTATTTATTAATTTATTGGTACAATTTAGATACACATATTTGTGGGAGACAACTCCAGTGACTACCCTTGAATGCCAAACAATTACTGCAGCTTTGATTTTTCAGAGACATTTCACTATACTGATATGTAGAGAGCTGGCTATGGTATTTCATTCCCTCTTCAATTGGCTCTAAGAATTGCAAGTAAGGCTAGCTCAGGTACTGGTATGTAATCTGTAAAGCCAACAGACTGTCCTCTTCCCTCTCATAGTGTTCTCCATGTAAAGGATATGAACACAGCAGGATGTTAGCACTAATAGCTCCAGGAATTTCAACTGGGTAGGAGCCTCAAGGTAAAGAGGCTATGACTCCCCAGGGCACAAGAGTTTGCATATCAGAAACCAAAGAGACAACCTCCCAAAACAATTCAGTTGCTACCTTAATTAGATTATGTGAATTGATCCTTCTGTATATCTTTATCTCTGCAATTTACAGAGACACCTTTCTCCCACCTGGGTAGTCAGTTCAAGTTACTTAAGTAATCCCTCCACCTTCACTGTCACTCATCCCTGAGCCAACCCCCTCCTTCACAAGATAATAAATTCTAGGAGAGGCCTAGGATCAATGTCTTTGTCCACAAATCCTCACAGGGATTGGATTTAGGACCCTTTGGCTTGGAATATGTCTTGGTATTTTTACTCTCACTGTGGGTTGTCATTGGTGATGGTAGATTGGAATTAGCTTGCTGGGATTCCAATGATGTCTCAATGGGATTACAAATGTAACCTTATGGATTGTGAGGAAAACTAGAAAGAAGGTTAAAATACTTGGATGACTGAACTTGATATTTGGGATTACTGTAGTATTGATCACATTCATCATAAGGAGTTTATACCTGTATGTCGTATGTCTTAACCGGTGATGAGTTCCAGTTTGTGCTGGCTGATTTTGATGGATCTGAGTAACACTGAAGGGATGAGTTAGTTAAATAACATGTAAATGGAGCAGGGATGAGAAACAAAACATTTCTGGCAATGTCTCACTGGGTACTGACATGTAATTGTGAATTAACATGGTAGTCATGGTGGATGAAACTCAAAAGGCGTTCGACTATGCAAAGAGCAAAAGCCTGGTATTTGATCTCTGAACGAGCACATCAATTCATGAAGTATTGAGCATCAATAAAAAATAGATAATTCTAGGGGAAAAGTAGACATGAATGTAAAATCTTTAAGAGGGAAATATACCGTAAAATAACAGGAAACAAGGGAATAGAGGAGACAGAAAAGAACATACCACGTTATTTCACATATTAAAGTGTTAGAGTCAAAGGCTATTAGATAAGTACAGACTGCATCAGAGGTATCATTGAAAGACTTAGCATCTGGCCATACTGAGGTTTTGGGAAAGAATAATGGCAACAAGAGCAGCAAATACCTCACTTATGTGAATCAAGTCTTGGTGTGTGTTTAGTGCTGCATTTCATGAGCATCCATTCACCCAGGAGGCACTTAAGTATTAACATTATTAGTTCTATCATAGCTCAAGCAATTGAGGCTAAGAGGGATTCAGTGACTGAACAGACAGTCAGATCCTAGGGAAAAACAAAATAAAACAATGCACAGCACAACAAAACAAAAGGAAACAAAACAACATTAGTAGCTTACAGGGCTTCTCAAAGAATATGACTGTATTATTTTTCTGTGTCTGGGCACAAAACACTGAGATACATAATGCAGTTGATGAAATATGCATACTGCATATGTCTGTATAAAAATTATCTTATGGACATAAGCATAATTATAGCCACAAATACTAATGATTATAAAGAAGATGTAACAATTGTCAAGTCATTTATTGAAGTTGCATATATTACAGAAAGTTTAAAGACCTTTACCTATGTGAAAATCCAAAATTTGACTATAAATCTGATCAACATTTTAATAATTCAAAGTATATTTATTAAGACCATCACAATAGGAGACCTTATAACCGATATGTTTATTAGAGATTAATTATGTTTAGGAAATCTCGGTGAGTTTTGAGGACAATAATTCCATATGTTTTTGTAGTTCTATGGGAGATGTGGAAAATATTATAGTGTGGAGGGGATGTAGGGTTCAGAAAGAGTCTGAATTATTTTTCTAGGCATGTTGTGGAAGGTTTTATGGAGCTATGGAGTAAACTCTACCTAAGAACATTTTCAATATCTCTACCCTTTTTGACGGTGAAAAGGTTAAAAAAAATTTTAAAAAGCAATGTGACTTCATTTGAAGCTGTGCTTTGGGTATAATTCAGGCTGCATATCCACTGATGGCAAATACGAGAATTGACAAGATGAGATAAGTGAAAGTGCATTGTGAACTTTAGCACATAAACCCAAGGTATTATACATAGTGGAAGTGACAGAAGAGAACACCCTTGTGCATAGCTACCAGTTTGGAGGCTGAAAACAGCTTCACTTTTTGCAGTGGGAGCACTGTCCTGATGTGAATTGCAGCAGTGACTTGGTGCCTTTTAATTCAGTAACCCACAGTCATTGCATGGCTTCAGCCCCGTATGCTTCCCCTATCTCAGCTCTTGTAATTGCACATTTACTAAATGGACTTTCTACCTGAGGTTGCTAGTGTGGTTTCTGTTTCATTGCCAAAACCCTGAAAAATGTAGTACAGTAATAATTTTTTTAAGAAATTCTTCTGGCCATCAATACTCCAGTAGCTTCCTCCAGGAGGAAAGAGTTGAGAAGTTTTGTCACTTTCTCAGCAAAGGTTATGTGTAGAAGTATGAAGAACACACCTTGTGAAGCCTAATCTATTTATTTACTTTATTTATTTGTATCAGGAATTGAACTCAGGACCTTGCTGTCCCTGAGCTATATCCATGGTGTGAAGTGAGATCTAATTTTGCACATCTGGAACACAGATTGATTAAGTGAGCATTTCAAGAGTGTTGTGCTGGCACAGTTTTGCAGTGATTCCAAGTATATAAAGTGTTGAGTCACAAATAGAATTGTGAGCAGTGAACCTAGAGGCAAAGGATATTCCCCCGAGAGTATGTATCTCATATGAAGTGCACAGTTTTGGAGAATGACGTCATAGATAACTTACAAGTTCATAAACATGGTTTCTAGGTATGAGAAGAACACTGATGATTTGTATATTCAAATGCATCTGCTCTTGGAGTCTCATTTGCCTAAAGATGTCCTTCGACTTCTCGACTTCTCTATAGCCTTAATAGAATATTCTGATTTGGTATTTTTCTAATGCTGTAATAAAATTTCTAATATGATAATAAGGTACAAAAATAAAAATGAAAATATGTCCATTATTTATTAATTCTCAAAATACATATTGAATTCCAGGTATTGCTGTAGGTACTGGAGATAAATTTATAAGCTTAATAAAACATCCCTAAACTCAAGTGTTTACTATAACTTTCATAGGACTTTTTGGAATATAATAAAATAAATGAATAATATTTATAAACATTAAACACTACACCAAATGTAAGTAAAATTTGCAGTGAGATGGAAAATTTTAGTATTGATCCTCTAATTTGGCTTTCAAGTGCCAATCCTCATATGACTCAGGGTTTAGGAAGAAATGCCTGCAGGACATCCCCAAAAAAGAGAACATTTAGCCAAGAATTGATACATAGCATTTTGGTGAATATCCTAAAACTAGGAAAACCCAGTTAGAGAAAACACAAAAGTAAAGACTATAACTTAAGAGAAAGCCAAGTTTTTGGAGTAATAGAAAACATTTGATGTTTTGCATACAGAGACTGAGCACAAATATGGAATGAAACTACAGTGAGAAGTAGAGATTTTTAGACAAGGTTGAGTTTTAAGTTTATGCTAACAGTGGTTCTTTGGTTCTGATCTCTTTTGTTAATAGCACAAATCAGAAGGTTAGAATTATTCAAAAACTAGATTTCATTACAGTTTTGAGAATGAATTTGGTAAAGTTACTGGGGAAGAGATGTTCGGTATAAAGCAACAGGTCCATTGCTCAGGTTTTCTACTGCTGGGAAAGAATATCTGATGCATACATTTTAAGGAGGTGAGGTTTATTTGCCTTATGCTTCAGCATTTTCTGTCTGTAGTCAGTTGGCTTCAGTGTTCACACAAACATCATAGTGGACAGGCACATTACAGAAGAGCTGCCCATAGCACACCATCCAGGAAGCGGAGACCAAGAAAGAGCCAGGGCGGGAGGGCCAGAGGCAAGTTGCAGCCCTCACGGTGCCACTACCAGGACACACACAAACACACTCAGAAGTGTGCTTTACCAGTCACTCAGAGGTCTTTAAAGGCAGTTAAGCTGAAAAGATTAACCATCACATTGGGCTAATTTAAGAAGATTCTTCAATGGTACTGGTAAAATTGATTCTGATGCCCTATTCATACATATAGAAAAGAAATGTGTGTGTGCGCAGATAGATAGATATAGATATAGATATAGATATAGATATAGATATAGATATAGATATAGATATAGATATACATAGATATGAGTATAGATATAGAGTACAGATATAGACAGATAAATAGACATAGATACAGATATAGAGATAAAAGTTTGATCAGATGTGGCTAGTAAAGCAAAGAGAGGCCAGAACAGATTTTGAGAAAGTAAGTTTAAAAAGAAAAAAATATATATTCTGACCTAAGTTACATACATTATCATCAGCAGATCTATAGGAAATTTGCTAAGCAAGTCTGAAGTTCTTGGCATAGATCTGATTAAGAGAGGTACATTTTGGAACCTTAGACTGTAAATGGGATTTATTAGCATAAGAGAATATACATTTGCTTAAAAAGATGGTTGGACATCAGAGGAAGAGAAAACATAAAACTGAATGGAAAGGAATTTGCAGTTAGTTGGCAAGGACAGAAGATAAGATGACAAAGAAAACTGGAAATAAGGAAGTAGACGAAGCAAAGAAGTAAAAATAGAAAGTCATAGAAATCAAGGAACTGGAAGAAGAATGGAAAAATGACTAATAAGCAGAAGAACCAAACAATTATTGGACGGAACACTGATGTGGGTATTTTCAGGTCAGGTTAAGTTTGTTTTTCTAGCAGATTTTCTTGTTTTATTTTATTTTTTCACTTTTGTGCAGTGCTAAGATTAAATCCAGGACCTTGTACAGACCTGGATATATTGACATATATCAGGGACCAGCTTAGAAGATTTGTCATGAAAATCTTTCTCAGGGAATAATGAAAAAAGAGGAGTAAAGTTGTAGAAGGCATATAACTAGCAAAAAATAAGAATAGATCGTATATGAAGGATTAACACATCTAAATAGGGTGATACATCTGCTGAGTGTATATGTATTTTTTGTTATTTTGAGAATTAAATGTAGTGATTGTAGCTTTTCTAGGTTGTTTATTATTTGTTATGTAGGAAAATGGACTTATTTAATATCATTTAGGTTATGACTTTGAATCATGGAACTATTAACCTGCATGCCTGAAAATACACACTCTCTTCTCTGTGGATCCCAACGACCATCCCTGAAAGTAAAAATTTAATTAAAGGCTCAGTAAATATAAAGAAGTGAATGTATTTTCCTCAAGAACATAAATTTGATGTATGAATTAGTTTGATTGAGTAAGCAAACAAAATCACAATAAATTACAAAGTAAAACATAAATGACATAGAAAAAAATGCATAAGTACAACATAAGTGACAGACACAAATGCCTTCCTCTTCAATTTTATAATTGTCTGCATTTGTTATATTTTATTTTTCTCTAGCCATTATTGAGATGAAAATATTACCTGAAATGTTATAAGACAATGTGCAAATAAATGAAAAAACCAAAAATATGTATTTAAAATTGACTCACTTCAGTGGTATTAGAAAGCAGCTGAATGTAATGATTTCTTGGGAGACTGTGTCTGTTTACAACCTGAAATTATCTCTGTGGGTCACGAATCAATGCTATGTTCTTTCATTCATCGGTGATCATAAAGCCATTCAATAATTCTAATTTTAAAGAATGATTACAGCAAGCATGTATGCATTGATTGTTTAAAGGTTACAGCTACAATGAACATGAAGGTAATTTATTCATAATGAATGATCCTATTTGAAAAGTCAAGCACTTTTCCTTCACAAAACTTGATGTAATGAGGTTATTCAGCCAGTTACGGGTGTGCTTGGATGGTGTTCACGGATGTTTGTGCAGGCGTGTATTACTTCAGCAACAAACCACACTGTTCCACAGCTGGGAGTTGTAATGCCTAACTGAAAGTTCTGTTTAATTTAGGAAGTATTTTTTAAAAGTGTTCTAGCCAGAAGTTTAGCTCAGTGGTACAAGTGCCTGCCTGGCAAGCATGAGGTCATGAGTTCAATAACCAAACCAAAACTTTAAAATACAATACAATACAATACAATACAATACAATTTCTAACAATTCTTTAGAGGGGTTAATGATATGTGATGTTTTTTAGACTATGGCCACAACTTTTTTAATATTTCTCACATCAAGAAATATATATTTTTTTCAAGGTGAGCAAGACTGAGTGACCCCTTTCTAAAAAATAAAATTGCCTAGGATTAGAATGCAACTTCTGAGACAAGTTCAAAAAAGACTAAGGCTTTGCTCTTGTGTGAAATATTTCTCTCTTCACTGGTTCCTTGTGTGGTTCTGTCTCTCCTTGTCTCTATCTCTATCTTTCTAAGTTGACACAACATGAAAATGAAAACACTTCCAGACTATCTTAGAATAAAAGGCACAGAGACAACAGAGGTCCTGAAAAATGAGAGGCCACATGCAAACAACAGAAAGATGGTGTGTGACAACCAGCCAAGTGACTGAGTTTTCTTCAAAGTTGACTGTTTCAGACTGAAGGCTTTTTGTTTTCCTAAAGTTTTTATGCTGCATTCCAAATGTTCAGTGTGCTGAGATCAGGCAAAGAGCCTTGGGATGATTAAATCTACCCTCAAGAGGATGAGTAGTGCTTCAGAGAAATGATGCCAGTGCTCCCAGACCCCTACAACCTCTATTTGAGGACATGGCAAAATGACAATTGTCATGAACTAGCAACTAGGCCTGGACAAGAAACACAACTTGCCAGCATCTTGATCATTGGCTTTGAAAAGTCAGGACAGAAAGCATTAAATTTCATTAAATTTTAATTAATTATAATTTGTCAAATGTAAGGTATTTATTAATCACAGCTTTCATGCACTGAGACATACATTCTCCAATAAGCATTATATCTTCAGAGAAGGCATCTAACTCCAAATTCCTGCCTGTAACTTTGACTCATGGGCAATTTTAAGCCAAAACCATTTCACTGAATTGTTTTATGATGTTTACAATTTGCATAAGAAATATTTTTATCTCAAACCATTTACAGTATATTTTACATGCAAAAAATACATGACCATACATTTTTTCATTGCTTATTTTTTAGTATATATTGAAGTTTTAATTCAGAGAAAATTAATTGAATTGAAATTTTATCACTGATTTTAAGTACTCCATTTAAGCAATTTTCATCTTTTGTTTTCTGTAAAATGAATGACATATCAAGATGAAATTGTCTATTAAATTTCTCCTTGGAAGATTCAATAATCTGAGTCTGTCAATCCAAAAGATGGATCAGAATGGATTTCAGCATCTGAGTCCTAGTAAGGTAAGACCCATTCAACGACTGATCAAAATATATGTATGACCAATGCTTAAATAAAAATGAAAAAATATATTGCTGTAAAAGACCCATTAATCCCCCATCAAAATACTCCCCTCATCAAAATACCATCTCTTGCTTTGAACACATATCTCCCATTGTTCTTGGCACTTTTTAAAGTGATTCTGAAAGTCTTCTTTTGTAAGCATCTTTTTGTGGCTGCCTGCATGACCTGAACTGTGTTAAACTTCTGAGAAATTAAGACATTAGTGTGGCCCTCATCCACCTTACTGTCTGGAGCTGGTACCGTGTCACTTCCAGTTCTTCCCAAAGTCAATTTAACCTATAAGGGTAACAATTGTCAAATGATTCAGGACATTAAAACATCCACCATAGCGCAACTAGGGGTATTCCTGAAAGCGCACTTCCAGAACTGCTTTAGAGAATGGCAAAATGCATAGGATAAATATGTTCAAAACAAGGGTACTTTCATTAAGAGCACTAATGGCATTGGGTCTTTTATTGGATCATTTTAAAAAAATTCAATTATTCATCATATTATGATTATATCTTTTGTGAAGATATAATCCATTTATACACTTTGTAAAGAAATTAATATTCAATTGCTATATACAACTGAGACATCATAGTAACCATTGAAGCTCACCTTGTACTACGGTTTTATATGACTTTTCATTTCATGTTTTTCTAGGCATTTCTTTTGTCTTGTCTTGCTATGTTTTGTTTTTCCCTCTAATACAGAAAGGATAGAAATACTTGTAGAGACTCACGCATGTGTAGAACCTATAAACAGTTTATGAGAACTAATTATATAATGCATGATGAAATGAACAACTACTTTGAAGAAAAAGAGTCACCAAGGTAACCAGTGCTGATTCTGTAGCATCATGATGTGAAATTCAGCAATACTATTATTCTTTGTTCAGAGTGAATTTAGCCTGTTTTGTTTTGTGTAAGTTCAACATACATGAAGGCATAGACAGCTGTTTTGAAGAGAATGAGAGACACTATGACAGCCATTGTTGGCTTCCCTATTGTCTGGTCTTGAAGACCTAAAACGCCTTCCTCATCCTGTTCAGATCAGTTCCATACTATGTTGTTTTGTGTGAATTCTCTGTATGTGAAGATATGGACAACTATTAGAAGAAAACAAGAGACAATGTGATAGATAGGTAAGATCTCTGATTGTCTAGATTTGAAATTTATGTCTCTTACATTGCTTTCTTGTGTTCTGTTTTGTTTGGTTGTGTTGTGCTTAATTTTACCCTCTTTAAAATAAAAAAATGTTAAAAAAGGAAATTAATATTCAGAGCATAGAAGTAATACACAGTCAGATACATGTTGGTATTTTTTAATAAAAATATTCTTTCTGGAAATAAGGTCTACTTTATTTTTATATTATCATTCCTAGGATGATGAGAGTCAGTAATACATAGGTATGTGGGGGGAGATAAAAGTGTAGTAGTAAGTAAAAAATAATTTAATCATTCATACATCAACATGCATCAACACCAATGGTTCTCTTTCCCCTACTGTGGACAAAACTTAAGGCATTAGAAAATCAAAAAAAGTCCAAGAGTGAGAGAAATGGAGTTTGTGCTTGCTTTCTCTGCTAAGAAGTGTGGCAGGGTGCACTATCACATGGTCTCCCAAAACTCATGTAGGGACATAGGGCAGAATGGAAACAAAAATTGCTGCAAGAGGTTAGAGAGCTAAAGTCTGCTTCAGAATAAAAATACAGAGATAGTTTTTTTACCAGTCTGTAAGAACTGTGATCTTTTAGTTGAGATACAAAGATGTTTAAAATATTTCAATATTTAATTTGAGGGACATATATGAATTTCACACTTATTACAAGGCAGCATGGATAGTAGCCAGGGTACTGAATGGAGCAGCAGTAGAGTGGGGGTGCATCGTGGAATGTAGCATGATGAACTCAACAAAGAATTTAGATGACAGTTATGAAGCTAATAAAAGAGATCTTGCATAATTGAAGCTTTTACTAGAACGTTGAGTGCAGAAGATGACAAGCGAGTATGCTAATGTATTGCTTAGAAAGGACAATCCGAAAGTAACTAAGGTGTATAACTGTTGGGCTTTGAGGGAAGATACAGACATGAAGAGCACCCAACTGTTTTTGCATAATGGTAAAGATTTGGTCCCCTTAGTGGACTCTAGAAAATCAGACAGGGACTTTTACAAAAGAGAACATCCTGGTCTTAAGTTTCTACTGTTGATTTAAGGATGACTCAGAGATTTCCAGGAGGAGATGTCACAAAGGAAGGTGTACAAACTGTCCTGAGATTCAGAAGATCTAACTGACTTATATGGGTTATTTAAAAATCTGAGTCATATAGTTTAAATTAATATGTAGATACTGTTTACTGGTTTTAGCCAGATTTATGATAAGAATCTGAGAGGAGAAGCAGAGAAGAAAAATGGAAAAAGTTGACTTTGGACCCAAAAGGAACTACACATAATATTGAGGACAAAGGAGACAAAGAGGTGTGGTTTCTGAAGAGACTTGTGTCATTAAAAAGAAAGCAAGTATGTTGAAATGGCACAAAAAGAACATTATCTTCAGAGCCTCTCAAAAATTAACAAGACCCTCATCATAACAGGCACAAGGTTGCCAAAGTGAAAAGATCTCGTTTAAGAGGCGATCCTGTGGGACTTCTGCTCAGGAGGGGCTATAGATGAATTGGTTCCTTGGGATTTATTTCAGCATGCTCACATCCAAGCTCTCAGAGCCAGCTGTGGCCATGGCTCAAGGGGTTCTGGCTCCTACTCAAACTGTGGGATACCTTGACATCACCCATGTGACGCTGGTTTTACAAACATGTGTGATGCAAGACTTGTGAAATCAAGAAAGTTTTCACTCTGATTTCAAAGAAGGATTGGTAAGCCAGGCATTGTGTCCCTGAGACAGTAGAATATGTGAGGCTGTGAGGTTGAAGCTGGACACAGGAGCAGATTCTAAGACGCTGGAGATGTAAGGGACATGGATTGTCTGCCAAGACAAGTGGTAGGCCATGAGTGGAGCCACCTCAACAAAGGAGCCATAGGGGCTGTGTTATAGGTTAGAAACTGATGGTCAACTTAATACCAGCGGAACTAAATCAGTATGGTGCTGAGCACAGATGTTCCACCTGAGGAAAGTTGCCAGCATAAATAGAGGCTTGGAGAAAATGAGTGAGGTGTTGTGGGTTTCTCTAAGTGTTGCTGTTTTGACCGTTTGTTTTCCTGGAGGAGCTCATCATGACCAGCTTCCCCAGTGTGAGTTTGACCATTGTCATGGGAGGAGCTCGGGACTGTTGGTGAGAGTGGCTGTGGTTCACTTTGGGGGAGCTCTGGTCCTTACATCAAGTATCATTTCTGCTGCTGAGGGGAAAACATGTGCCGTTTAATCTCCAGGACAAACTCGTCACGCTGGCTTTCTGGCATGTATTCAACTGTTCTTATCGCCGGGAGAGCTCGGGTCTTCCGTGTCACTGAGGATGACTGTGGTGCTTTCAGGACAGCCCTGATCTTGTTGTGAGTGTGGTTTCTTGGCTCCAGTGTAGAACCCTCAACCTACCAGCACAGCTCCTTCACCCCACTGGCATAGACTTCCTAGCTTCCACTGCTGACCTTTGGGCCTTCCCAGTGCAGATCTGTAAAAGAGACTGGCATGAGTCCTTCTCATGGGCTCTAGACCTCCAGCTGGACTTGTGGGAGGCATTGTCATGGGCTCTAGGTTTTCATCTGGACTCATGAGGACATTGCTGTGGGATCCAGGCCCTTGACTGAATATTCTGACTCTTTCTTGTTGTGGACAGATTTCCTGCACTTCCTTGTGTTGAACTCCGGATGACCATCATAAAATAATATTACAAATTCTGTGTCAGGAGTTTTTGTTATTGTGTCTTACAGTTGACTAAAAGAGGGATCAAAATATCTGAGATATTGACTCAGATTTATGAATTACACAAATAAAGGTTATAAGCATAGATGAGTTTTATATCTTTTATTTCTTTACATGTTTACATGTATTTATTCAAACTTGTAGGAATGAGTAACATAGAAATAAGTTATAAACACAATACTAAAGAATACATCTACTTCATTTCCTAAATAGGATTACACAGTGCCGTTGATATCATTGTGAGTGAGCCAGTAAATTATTTAGCCAAGGATATAAAGGAAATACCTGGTCAAGTTTCATAGCATAGAAAATGCTTTAATCATATAAAAACAGCTTCAGGATTCACAAGGAGAATTGTAGAAGCTGAAATGTATGAGTGGCAAGGTGTTAATGTGAAATAAGAATTAAATCACAGGGGAAAACTTCTTGTTTGGTGTACGATGAATGGTATATGAAAGGTAGGAATACTATGTAGCATAAGAAAAATTCCCCTTCTGAAGGTTTGGGTATAGAGGATATCTTAAGCCAATATACCAGCAGCATCTGGATTAGATTTCATGAGGTAATTAGCCAGTTGCAGTAGAAAGATTCGGAGCCTAAAAATGAAATATTGTCTTAACCAATAAAGACAGGAAGATATTTTAGCTGAATTGTATTTTAAATCTGCTAAGTAGAACCGAGAAATGGTCAATATCGGCTCTTATGAAATATTTATTCTTCTCACTGAGCTGGGTGTGATTAGCTTTCAGATGAAGCCCAACTTCACCTCTCATTGTGCTGTGATTTTACCTGACTACAACTCTTCAGCACAGGTATTTGCATTTTTAGGGACATCTTAAGAATAAAAAGGTTTTAAGTAAAAGTAAAAAAAAAATGAAAGACAAAAGGAAGGAAATCTAAAGTTAGAAACTTTAAAAAATGCATACGTTCATCCCTTTCCTATTGTTAAGACAAAATACCTAATATCTTCCATTTAAAGGAAGAGAGGCTTTATTACCCCTTAGTTTCCAGTATGTTCATTGCAAAGTCTGCAGTCTCCAAGACAAGAAGACCAGGGTGGAAGGGCACGGTAGGAAAAAGCTTTGTGACTCACTGCAGTGCCAAAGCAGAGAAGGAAGCGGGGAGCAGAAACAAGAATACACCGCTCCAGGTCTTGAATCCACTTACTCAGGTCCAAACAGAGTCTCCATCTCACAGGCAGCTGCTGAGCTCATCAATAGATAAATTCACTGAGCAGCACAGTGCCCAATGAGCCAATGAACTTCCAAACACAGGAGACTCTTAGGGAACATTTTAGACCTACATCATAACAAGCAATCAAAACAGAGACACTAGGTACCGTGACTAAACTGTGGAAAACGCTGAGGAAAAAACTGGATCGTATCTGTTAAAATTTTATTAAATTTATAAAATCTTTAGTTTTTGTTAGTTATATTAGTAACTATTTCCTTTCCTGTTTGTTCCCAAGCAGTACTGTACTCTTTCAAAGTAAATTACAAGTATTAGGGACTGAGTATTTCTTTTTTTTAATGTTACGTTGGCACAGAGAAAAATCGTACTCTGACATACAAGGAACACTGAAACAGTTCAATACACGTGGCAAATTCCATATTTCCATTGCATATTTTCTGTTTTTCTAGACATTTTCCTGACACCTTGCAAACTGTCCTTATTCCTTATGCTCTCTATACACCCTCAGTTCATTGTTGAGGCTTATAACAGAAATTTTAGTGTTACGATAAATAATATGAATATAAATGATGGTCATGATTTTCCCTTTCCTCTTTGCTGTGACATTTACTGGTTGATAAAGTTTAAATAACAAATACTTATTGAACTCAAAGCTAACTGACTGTATCTGAGGATTCAATGAATATGTAAACACTCTTGACTTGTATTGTAGGTGGTTTATATTAATCTGAGGAGAGCAAACCAAGACTCTACCTCTGGGAACTAAGTTGATATTACAGCTACATAAGTTTTCTAACTTCAGTCACCCCATATACCTGCTAAAGACCAATCTGCCACTGAAGACCCTTTGGAGCATTTGCACTTGTCTGAATTTTAAATTTAAAAAATGTATATGTATGTACATTGCTTTGAGTTAGACAAATAATTTCCTCTCCCTGTCTCTCTCTTTACCTTTGTAGTTTTCATATAAGGAAGTTAATCTTGGTCTCCAAAGAGCACAATGAATACACACAAATGTTTATTTTGGATTATTTTGTTGTTACAGATTTCTCAAAACTCAGTTTACATCTATCCTGACACACACTCTCTCTCTCTCCCTCTGTTTCTCTTTCCTTGCTCTCCCTCCTTTTATTTTTGAAGCACGATATCCCTATGTATTTCAGGCTTGTCTTAAACTCACTATGTAGTTCTCCTATCTCAGCCTCCCCATTGCTGGGAATTACAGGTGTGTGCCACCACGCCAGCCTATCCTGACTTTTCTCTGAACGAAAAGCATTTTACCTACACAGGCTTAAACTCTAGCCTGTACAATTTATGACTATGACTCTCAAACAATGGGAAAGAACTGAAGTTAAGTTTGAACACTATATGGGTAGATTTTAGATAATCATTTATTAACAGATTATATAGTTTGGGGAAAATTTAATTCAAAAATAAATCTGCTAACTCAGTAACTTCTCCGCAAAATCAGAAGATAAAAATTAATCCTATTATTGATTAAACTTTAAACCTGACCCTAATATGGGTCATAGGCCACCCATTTATGAGATTGCAAGTGCTTGAAAAAATTTCTCCCGGAGGGCCAGGGGTTTAGCTCAGCGGCATAAGCGCCTGCTTGTCAAATGTGAGGTTGTGAGTTCAATCCCTGGTATACTCTCACATAACTGAACAACATAACTCATGCACATGTGTTCTTATAGTGGACTCTACCTTAGTAGAGGAATTGATCACTGCATTTATTACATGTAGTTTGTTAAAATGCACTTGATGAATGAAATATCCTGGACTATGCTGAGTAACAGTCTGTCTTAGTTACTTTTTACTCATCACTGAGACAAAATACATGATGCCCAAAGTTGGGAAAGGAAAGGTTTATTTCTTACAGTTTTTGGAGGTTTCAGTCCATACTCAGTTGGCTCCAAAGCAGGGTGGCATGGCGGGGACGCAGTTCATGGCGGCTGCAAACAGCAAAGTGGAAACCGGCAAGAGAGAGACACACCTTCTTCCTGCCATTACATCACATCCTGGCTCCACCCTTAGGAAGATGTAGCACTGACACCACAAATCCAAGCACTAGACAATCAACCAATCACAAATGCACAATGCAAATACATGAGGCCTAGGGGCCACTGACATAAACCATGACACAGTCCTATCCGAAGGTAAATAAAATCGCACAAATCTTTTTTCCTGGAAATAAATTTTCAAATGAAAAGAACTGCTCGATATAATGTAGGATTCTATACTCCCAAAGAAACTGGGAATAAAGAATATTATCTTCCTTGATATTTCTGTCTTAAAGAGATGACTCAGAAGATATTCCTGGAGTGTAAAGTAAATGTGTTTTACTTAGACTGTGGAAATTTACATATATTTCAAAGAGATACAGAAGTTACTTTCAACAGAAAATTTTATTTTGCTATGCATTTGCTCTTAATATATACAGTCTTTATACCTACAAAAGTAAACTTCCAAAACTTACATTTTCACGTGCATGTTTATCATTTTATTTTTAATTGAAAAATAAAAATTATATACTCATGTAAAATGCAATGTTTTAATATATGCTTATTTTTTAAAAAGATTACATCAGACTATTTTACATAGTCCTTAACTCACATACTTTATCACTTTTTGTGATGAGAACACTTTAAATCTAAATTTTTAGCAATTTTCAGAAATACCACATTATTATTAACTGCAGTCCCAGATGTATACGATGTTAAATTGGGATTGTAAATATGATGTTTGGGTAATACCCAAACAGGAAATTTGTGAAGCACACGGCTGTGAGATGTTTCTGGAGAGAGGCTGAGAAGAGAGGCCCAGTCGGTGAGGGTGGCACTCACCAGAGCCTCCAGTCCCAGCTGGAATATAAACAGAAGAGGGAACCCACCTGCTCCAGCTCTAGCCTGTCCTCTCTCCTTGCTTCCTGGCTCCCACAAAGTAAGCAGCATTGTTCAACCCAAGCCTCTCTCACACACAGACCCAGAAGCAAAGTACCCCGACAACTGTGCATGAACAACTCTGAAATGGTGAACCTAAAACAAATCTTTCTTCCTTTGTACTTCTCAAGTAATTTTTCAGGACACAGGACTGAAGTAATGTACCATAGATTTCTGGAACCTACTAATCCTAATTGCAATTTTGTGTTCCTGTTCAACATGACTCATCTGCTAGAAAATGTTAATAAAAGCTACCATGAAATATTGTCTTCTACTTGTGAATGTGGTTAATATCAAAAAGACCAAAGATAACAAGAATTGGATGGTCATAAAGAACCCTTATGCATTGTTGGTTGGAAGGCAAATTAGTATACACATTACAGAGAACTGTGAGTTTCCTTAGAAATTACATTTTTTAAATACCAAGTCTGTCCACAGCAATATATATATATAGCAGGAGTACATTAGGACATGATATTGACTCTTTCCACCGGGGTACAAGCCCACCTGCATAGAAAATTTGGCTTTCTGCTGCAGAGCCTCCTTTCAAAACTAGAGCTCTTTTAGTTACACTTTCAGCTACATTCAAGCTGAATTTGAAATCCAGGTAGTTTTACCACCAAAGAAAGTCCTTGGTGATTTGCAAGAGTGGAAGCATGAATATTTCAAATTATGTCTTTCAAGTAGAAAACAGAATGGCATCTGACACCTATGCAAATAAATCATGCAAGATCTTTGTTGTGAATAAATCAACAAAAAACTGTTTACTGCTTTGCTCTTAATTATTGATTAATAGCTAAATACAAGTTACAAAGATTCATAATCTATTACCACGATACCTAAAGTATCATATAGGAATTTTGATTAAAAAAAAAGTAAGACAATTGAAAGTTCAAATTTTGCAATCTGAATTTCCCAACATGTTCACAAGTTTTAAAATGTAAATGTGATCAAAATAAAAGTAGCCCAGATATAAAGAAAAAAATTCCATGAGGGAAACTATCAGGGGCTGTTGAGGTTTCCCATTTCCTGGAATGAGCATATAGTGAAGGCTGAAACAAAAGTGACAGTGGAATATGCTTTGGGATTTCAGGAAGGTCAGAACGCTCTAGGAGCTAAGGCAAAGACTCTCTGGAGTGCAAGAATTGATTAGTACCTTAACTATTCAGGGTGGTGCAGGAAGTGGAGACATATCTGAAGACAAAGCTCATGAAAATGAGCTGGTTTTCCGAAGTTAGGACACAGACATTTTAGCCAGTAAATCTTGCTAGTTAAGAGAACGGTCTTACTTCTTTGGTCGGCGGTTATTGTCCCTCAATAGGAAAGAAAGAATATGTTCTGAAATGTGGCCTTGAGAGACTGCTAATAGGAGCTTTTCACACACCATCCAGAGAGTGCTGTGGTGAGCAACCTAACCCTGGCACAGCCTGGCCTCCAAAGGGAAATGAATCAGGAAAATGAAAAGAGTTATTGTTTCCCAACAGATGTTGTTTTTATATAGGTTTGATGACTGTTTTGTGCTGAAATCACTTTCTCCCCTAGTAAGGGTCGGGCTGAGGAATATGCACATTAGGTCTTTATCAAATTTTAGGTCTGGGTGTCTTTCACACCTCTTTAGCTCATCTCCTTAGTCCAGAGGTGGTGAACCTATGGCATGCATGGTGACCCTGTGACACATTTGGTGAAACTATGGCACAGGTGCCTCAGCAGAGCAGACACGCACAACAACTCAGAGTTAGCACATGTGCCAAGCTGTCCCGGCAGCCAAGAACCAGGTAAGATTTTTGATTCATAACTAAAACCTCAATATTCAGGTTTAATTGCAGTGTTGGTACTGTGCAATAAAAATGTGGGTTTTGGATGGCAGTTTGGGTATGTGCTCTCTAAACGGTTTGGCATCACTATCCCAGGCAGCCCTTGAGTAATGGCTGGTCCTCTAATCATTGAAATTACTCTCAAATAATCCAATTAATTGCAAATTAAATATTTATGTAACTTTATATCGGGTTGTGCTCTTGTCATTTAAATTAAAAAATGTGAAAAAATACTTTTGCTGTATTTTCTTGATTCAGACAATTGATAAATCAAGAAAACAATCAGCTACTCCCTCCCCTTAAATTTTCCTCAAGTTAAGATCACATTTGTCACAATAATTACCAGCACCACCCACAATTATGGCTCTGCCACAATTGTATTTTATGTTTTGATAAAAAATAGCAATATTATCTATGTATTTTGCATTTTTTGCAGCTGGTATATTTTTACTTGACTTTAACAGACAGAGCTTTGTTGTTGCTATTATTTTGAGAAAAAACCTCAGTCTGTGAGCATATATTGGCAGCCACCACCAGAGACTCAGGGAATAACCAAGGGTTTTCACTGGCCACGCAGAGACAGTCCCAAATCTATTAACCAGAGAGGAGTATTTCTCACAAAATTCCTCCACATTCACTTTTCTCCACTTTGAAGTTGTGACCTTTTGATGATGAATGTGTCAGTAACACAAATATTTCCCTTGCTTTTAAAATCATTGTCCTTGTCAAAGCTCGGGGATAAGGATTGTCTCCATGCAACATCTGAAATAGATTTATATTATTAAAATATGATGAATGAGAATGTTGAGAAACAATAAGTTTTAATGTGACTGATCATTTAATAACTTGGCAAAGCATGCTGATCAGAGAACCACAACTAAAGAGTTGAAATCTCATAAATCAGAGGTTTAATATTTTGCCCTTGGAAAAATCACATGACAAAATTGTAAAACTCTATTAGATTTGGCCCTCAAGTGTTCAAGGCAAATGATCAAGAATGTGTGTGTTTAATGTTTTCTCTCACAGGAGTCTACTGAGAACTGAGGTGAGTGGTTTGATGTTAGGTCACTGCAGTCTGAAATGCAGCATTCAAAGTTCTTACAACTTTCAGCACTTAAAATTCCTACAACTTTCTAGTTCCTAGAAATTACCATTTAACTTTGAAAAGTTCTTGAGATTATAAAGTACTAGTTTCCATTCACATAAAATAAATGGAATAATTGAATACAATCAGTAAGGTGATATTCAAAATAATATATGGTCAACATACATAAACATTAGCAATAATTATTGTTTTCCTGCCAGTAAAATTGAAATTTTAAGAATCCTGTCTATTGGGAATATGCTATGTAAGATGCTAGTCCTAAGTAGATATATTCTAAATATTAAGTATATTTCATAAAATAATGTTAGAAACTTTTCATGTATGGACCAATGTATAATCAACAGGAGAATCACCTTGAAGTAATAGTTACATTAAGATAAAAATTTCCATGATTGATGGAATCTAAGAAGAAAACCTTAAACATTCACATAAATTTATTTTTATAACTTCATGGTTTTAGAGATATTATCAGTCATTAGTTTCCTTCTTTTCCTGACATCAGACAATACTCACAGCTCATTACCTGAGGCATAAAGAGAGCGAAAAATCTTTGTTGTGCTCATGACTTGTAAGTTTTCATGCCAGGTTAGATGAGGATATCTATCTATCTATCTATCTATCTATCTATTTATCTATCTATATCTGCATCTCTAGATCTGAAACTCTGTGATTAATATGATTTAGGTAGTCTGAGGAAGGAAGGCAACACAGTAAGAAGTCCAAGTGAGAAAAGAGTTTGCAAGATTTTTTTCCCATCAGAGAAAAGAGCAGCTACAAAGCCCTTGTTCTCAGTGCCTTAGATTTCTTAAGCTAGTAAACAACATAGGAAAATACCCAGAGGTTTTCTAATACCAAATTATAACACTATTTGCACAGCACAAGCCAAAATCTGGCAATAGAATAAGGCTTGAGGGAGTTCTCTTTGTCATGAATCAAAAACTTCATAAGAGAAGTAGAGTAGAGGCAATACTAACTATTTAATGTCATTCAAAGTAAATTTCTAATGCCCCCTTTCAGATGGAGTATTGGGAGCAAATGAAGCTGGAAATTTATCACAAGAGGGGGCTGGAGCAAGGCTATCCTGGGAACAAAGAGCACCCGAGGTGACCCATGTGAGCAAGCTGCTCCAGAGAACACCTTGCCCCAAGGCAATCCAGGCAATGGGTTTCTAGGCAAAGGGGTTTCATGGCACATCATGTTGCTAAATGTACAAATACATACACTACAGTGGTTGAGCAGCTCCTTTCTTCCCATTCAGAGAAAGGGCTCTGCCGACCTCAGCTTTCATCTCTTTTCTTTGTTTTCTCATCCTCTCACTATCCTTGCCCCTGGGAACATCTACACTGCACTTGGAAACTACCATGGATAGAATAATTCATGAACAAACTGCAGAGGTATATTTAAAGTAAAATAAAATTGACGCATTTGTTTTTGGATCATCTGATCATCTTAAGAAAACTACAGTCCGTGAGGCTCCATATCACAAAATACAAGGAGTGTTTTGCAAAATTCCCAGAGTTGTAGCCACTGAGCCACCAAGAAAATACATAACTTCTGAGTGAGAGCTGCAAGTCTGGGTTAAGGGCCACATTAAGTGCTGGACAAGTCCTGTTCGGGCAGGCCCTCAGATACTATCTCCTGGGGTCCGTGACTGCAGTCCCTGAGGGACAGCTCTTGAGTGCCACTGCGGAAGACCACTGCATCAGCATCCAAATATCCTGTTTAAAAAAGTGAAACAATAAGAATAAATCTAACAAAAGGAGCAAAACAGCTCTCCATTGAAAACAGCAACACTCTGACAAAGGAGATTTAAAAGGTTACCAGAAAATGGAAATATACCCCCTGCTCATGAATAGGAAGAACCAACATAGTGAAAATGGCCCCACTCTCAAAGATTTAATGCAATCCTGACCAAAATACCATTAGCGTAACTCACAGAACAAGAGAAAATATTCCTAAACTTCATCTGGAATCAGAAGAGACCTACAGTAGCAAAAGCAGTCCTGAGTAACAAAACGCAAGTCAGGGGTATCACAATCGCTGACTTAAAATTATACTTTAGACCTACTGTAATAAAATCAGCATGGTACTGACAAAACAATTGGCTTGAAGATCAGTAAAACAGAATAGAAGATATAGACACAGCCCCAAACACACTCAGCCACCTTACCTTTGGCAAAAATGTTCACTGGAAGAAAGATAGTCTCTTAATAAATGGTACTTGAAAAACTGTCTTTCCACAAGCCAAAGACTAAAACTAGACCCATGTTTATCATCATACAAAGAGCTAAAGTCAAAATAGATAATAGATCTAAATATTGAGGCTTGGGGTTTATCTCAGTGACATAAGAGCCTGCCTGGCAAATGTGAGGTCATGAGTTCAATACACAGTCCCAAAAAAAAAAAAAAAAATCCTAAATATTAAAACAGAAAAAATAAATCTGCTAGAAGGAAAAATAGGTAGAAATCTCAAAGACATAAGTGTACTTAGATTCTTCATAAACCAAAACCCAGACTTCAAAGGAAATACTACAAAAAACAACAAATGGTTTTAACCTCATTAAAAAGGATTTGCATAACAAAAGGAATCACCAACAGAGTGAAAAGACAAGCCACGGAATGAGAAAATATCACAACCAGTTGTCCCTCAGACAAAAGTTTTATATCTAGATCATGTAAGGAATTGAAAATAATCAGAACCCCAAAATTCAAAAGCCCAATCCAAAAATAGGCATCTGAGATGAGTACACACACTTCTCAGAAAAAGAAATATAAATGGCAAGTAAATGTGAAAAGACATTCAGTATCAGTGGTCATTCAAGAGATGCAAATCAAAATAACTGCATTTTCATCTGACCCCAGAATGAATGACAATCAGAAAATCAACTGACTTGCAAATGCTGGTGGGTTTGTGGAAAAAAAGGAAACATTCTCCATTTTTGGTGCGAGTGTAGACTGGTTCAACCACTGTGGAAATCATTATGGAGGGTCCTTAAAAAACTAGGATTGGAGGTCCCATTCAACACAGCTGTACACCTTCTCAGTGTCTTTCCAGAAGGATTAGATAATCATAAAAAAGCAATATATGCGCACCCATGTTTATAGCAGTGCAATTTGTAACAGCTTAATCTTAGAAATAGTCCAAATGCCCATCACCCAAGGACTGGATAAAAAGACTTTAATGGAGTACTAATGAGCCATAAAAAAGGATAAACTTGAGACTTTTATAGGTAAATGAATGCAACTGAAACTCATACTTATAAATGAAATAAATTAGTCCATTTTGTAAACACCATATTGTCTCACTAGTGTGAGAAACTGAACAAGGATATAAGATTCAAAATATTCAATAGATATTGTGGATTGGGAAGAAATTATTCAAAACAAAAGACTATCTTAGATAGCCATACAGCTAGTTTCTCTTAGTTCATTGAAAAGAAAGATTTGTGCTATTATTTGGACAAGATATCATGTCTTATCTTGTACTCTGAGTAACTAGTATGGAGTTAACAATATGCCATGTGTTAATTACTGTAACTTTCCTAATAACCTATTTTGAAACTCTGTTTTATTGTTATCTTTATCTTTTTTTCTCTCTTTAAAACAAAGAAAACAAAACCTAGGGAAGGTGAGAAAGTTAAGTTGTGGCTGTGACACTGATGGGACAGTATCAGGTGACTTGGCAGACTGTGAAGCCCCCTGGGACAGAAGCACACTCAGTTTCCAGGGAGAGGGCACTGCCGTGTCTGCTTTGTCTACCTGAGGTTTTTCAGGCATCCTGTCAGGGAAGAGTGTTAGTAACCTTTCTCTGTCAAAGGCACACTGAGGGTCCTGTATGTGAGTGTGTCCAGACTGTCTATTTGATAGCTGTGAGTCTGCTGCTGCAGTTTTATTTAGGTGTCCCCCTAAGACCCCGTGGTCTCATAGATGGTACTTTGGGGAGGTGACTGGAACATGGGGATGTGATACTTATTAGCGGATTAATCCGCGGATGAGTTTATAGTCCAAACGCAGTTTGGGGTGGCAAAGCCTGGTGGGCCGTGGGCGGAAGTGGTCACTGCGCAAGTGGTCTGCAAGGTTTTTTCTCCTTCCCTCCTCCTTTAATCCCTCCCTCTGCGTCCTGCTGCCTGCCATGATCTGTGTCGTTTCTCCATGCCCCTAAGCCATGCTGCCTTGATTTGGAGTCAGCTGACTATGGAATAAAACCTCTACAAATTGTCAATTGAAATAAATTTCTCTTTCCTTAGACTGTGAATTTTGGGTACTTTGCCCCCAAAAGAAGTCAAGCTGACAATAATGACTGTCAAGCATATGATATAGCACAGTGACCGGATATTCTAGGTAATATCTTGATTCTGTCACTCACTTACTATGAAACAAATTACTTAACTGCTCTTTGCCATAATAATCTCTGCTGCTTAAATATGTAGGAGTGACTGAACCATTTCATTTCATAAGGTTGTTTTTTATGACTGAATAAGGCAATATATTTAGAGTACTTATCCAAGTTCCTAATCTAGCACATTAAGAAAATATTGACTATTACTATAGGCTTAAGATTTAGAAATAGATCCTAAGAAGGACTAATATTACATAGGATGACAAAGTATCCCAGCAAGATATAGACGATTATGGATAGAGGATTCCCTTTCACATTCATTACAAAGTCATGTCTAAATGTTTGGAGGCTCATCTTCAATTTCTGAGATTTACTGGTGTCAACTGAAGATTTCATTAAAAGAAATGCCTTAACGAGGGAAACGAGATGAGAACAAGACAAAGCCTTAAATCTCCAAAAGTTATCACTCTTGCTGGGTAGTCAGCATTTGCTGATGTATGTCAGAAGGACTAAATTCAAGTGGAAGGCAGATTTATTAATCATCCATGCACATTTTAAAGGCTGCTTATCTCCATTTATCAAATAAATATGAAGTAATTTTCACCTACAGAAATTTATAGAAAATAAAGCTCCATAAGGGTTTAACAGCCAAATCAAATATCTTGACCATCCATAATTAAATTATTCATAATTAATTTAAGTGCCCATTCAGTTAAAGTAAGTTTGTACAGCTTATATATCATATACCATTCTCTAATTCTGTACCCATCTCTTCCTTTCTGAGGTAACTACTATCTAAATTTGTTGTTTATCATGAGTTCTTTTCAATGACATCCAACTTCATATGTTCATATGTCTAAAATATACAGCATAATATTTTATGCTTATAAAACTTATAGGAGAGATATCAAGCAAGAATCAAATAATACTTGTCTCCCTGAACCACTGCTTCTGAGTAGTCTCCTCACATTGGCTAGTACATGTGATCAGTAGATTCTAGTAGGAGAGACAGTATGTACCGTCTTTGATTTCAAAAGCATCAAGGCTTCTGACTTGTTCTCTTACTTTTTCCCTTTTTGGTAAGACTGCAACACTCTCTGGACACTAGAAACATGCAAACTAAGGGAAATACATCCTGATGATACATATATGCATGCAGAGCTCTCATAGATGTGTGGGTCCTCTTCCACCTTGGAGAAACCTATCTGAGAGATAGCGGCATACAATAATAACAAGTACAGTGTCAACAGCTGCGAGAGAGCCATCTTCATAGATGATCACCCATTTTTAAAAGCCAACAAATGATATTCTCAGTCAATGCCTGACTGCAACCTTACTCAGACTCAGAGCAGAATCAACAACGGTAACACATTCCTATGTTCCTGACCAACAGAAGTTTTGAGGAATAGTAAAAACATGAAATTTTTGCACTAAATTTTGGGGTAATTTGATGTAAACAAATGGAGTTGCAGTATATTGTATCACACTCTACTGCAACTTGATTTTATTCTTATTCAACATTGTCTCTCTTTTAGATTTATTTTAGTTGACACAAGTAGCCTTATATCATGTGTATTATGTGTTTTATTGTATTAGGCAACACTGTAATTTACTTGTGTATTACTTTAAACTATAGAGAGACATAAGTGGCTTGGAGTTTCACTGTAGTATATCTGTCACATAAAACTTTTGAAATATGTTTTTCTCTAACAAATATGCTAGATTGTTTACAAATTATTGAACTAGTGGTAGAATTTATGGGAGACCAGTTACATGTGTCTTGAAGTGACTAGATATTGTCATGTTATGCCCCAAAATATTTGTAAAAGTCTATAACCCTCACAACGATATATAAGTGTTCTCATACATACACATTCCTGCCCATTGGTGACATTAAAGGTTAGCTGTTTTCTAATCTGATACTTGATTAAAGTATGTGATTTCAATTATGACTAACTGATTTATGATAGTGAAGAACTGAAACATTTTCACAATGTCTGACAAGAACTGTACTATGAATTATGTTAAAAATGAAAAATTATAAAATTATGTCATTACACTAACACACCTAAGATACCACCAAATTTAATTTATCATTGCATTGTATTGAAAAATGTGCTCATGGATACAAAAGAGCTGATCTGAATTCAGCAGCTGTGATGAAGTTGCCTGTCAATTGCATACGATGGCTTCTCAGTATCTATATGCCTCCTGCAGCCTACTGGGGGGGGATAGCATCCTCATATTAACAAATGAACTCAAGACAATCCAAAGAACAATAGCTAGATCCAGGAAGGATTTTTTCACACTTCTCTTCCTGACTATTTGCAAGAAAACTAGTAAAATTTAATTAAGGTTAGCATTCTTTGAAGGCTGTAAACATTTTAAATGTTAAATCTTCCTATTCAGGAAAACCTATCGCTGAGGAAAAACTTCTTACAAAAATGGGATTTAAAAAGCAGCATCTAAAGTTAAGGTCTACATCTGAAGATTATAACAACTATATTTTCAGGAACTGAGTATATGTCCACCAAAGAAGACATGATCTGGATTCACAATATATTTAGAAACAGAAAACATTTGAATTTAAAATGAATCCTACCATAAAGATTAACCTGGTATCAAATTTTCAGTACTTTCTTGAAATCATACAATAATTTAATATTACTATTTCAAAGTAGCATAAAGAAAAACGACAATAGAGTCCTGTTCAGTAGTTGTTCCTAATTACTGAAGCAAGCCATTCATGAAACAGTTATGGAAAGAAATCTACAGCAATATCAACAAACAGGAAATAAATCTTTGTAATTATTTTCATTTACAAAGAATTATAAATTAAAAGTATTTTTCTTCTCCATTCCATTACTTAACAAATGAAAAGTTAGGTAAAACTCAAGTTAGAAATTATGATCTTTCTTAATTATGCCAATATTGTAGATACTAACAAAAAATTATTTTCATTATTTTAATAAACCAGTTGTCTTAGTTACTTCTCTTGGGGCTAAAATAAAACACTTGATACCCACAATTTAAAAGAGGAAAGATTTATTGTAGCTAACAGTTCATATAGGTTACAGTCCATTTTCTGCTGGATTTAAGACAGAGCAGTAAGCCACTGGGCCATGGAAGAGAAGAAAAAGTCCATGACAGGGCAGGCAGAAAGTAAAAGTTATGAAGGAAGCCTCCCTTTCCCTTTTATCCCACCTAGTCTACAAAAAAAATTGGCTGGAGTCATTCACACCCTTTTCAGTAAATTCCTTCAGTCACACCTGGAACTATCATAATTCAGTTTAGTTGAGTGTTTCTTACTCAAGTTGAGACAATCAAGTAACTATCCAGTGTCTCAATGTTTGCCAAACTGTACAATATTAACCATCATTTGTTACCAGAAGAAAAACAATTCCTTCAATTTCAAAATGAACAAATAACTAAAGTTTTCAATTCAAACAAAAAGTATGAACGGTTATCTAAAGTCATAGAACAATTTTAATGTTGATACATAGTTCAGAAAAATAGGTTCCTTTAAGATTACCTTAGTTTATAGTGTATTGTTCTGTCCTATTCATTTACTTTTCACAGTTTTTTCATCTTTTGCCTGACTTTGGGAAGGTCTACAATTTTAAGACATTAATTGTCATAAGTTTGAATTGTCTCATTATATGACATTATTTGGATATACTCATTGCTGATTATGACCCACTATTTCATATAAGTCAAGGAGCAGAAATATATTTCTAAAAGTCTAATTGCTACAAAACATGGTGAGTTTTAAAACTGGCCTTTCAGGATCATAGAAAAAAGACTTAATTAGTTTAGGAATCTAATATGACTTTCTTTAGGAAAATAAGGGGTTAAAAAACATAAGAAGAATCCAGATTAAAGGGATAAGGAACATTTTGAAGCAAAATGGTATTGTCATATTTGCATTTGAGAATAAATACTGAAAGTGGAAAATATCCATCCCAGGTACAAATGTATTTAAAAAAAAAAAACCCTCTCAGCTAAATGAGAGGTTCAGAAGAATTCATGAAAAGAATGATTAATAATTCAGAATTTATTCAGAATAAATTAGCTAATTTTATATCACTAATATCCTAAATCTATATGTGCTCTTTGTCTTTGTAGGTAGTATAAAAGTCCCTTTGTTTGAAATAAATAATTTTATGTAATTCTATTTCTTTTTTAGTGTCCCATGAGTTCTATTCCATATGTGTATAATCTTATGTAAAGAGGTATTTGTGTATGTGGTCTGATATTTACATAAATATGTTTTAAGAAGGAATATTTGTTTGTTTCTTCACTACTTATTTTCAAAGATTATTTATTATTTTTGTTTAATAAAAACTTCTTTCCTAATTGCTGTAATTGCAATCAAATTCCTTTTGATCTTTTGTGTATATGCCATTCTTAAACAATGTAAGATGAAAAGTACAGTGATACCAAGTTATATTATTTGTTTCTAGTAAGGAAAAATCATGTGACTAGAAATAAAAATAAGATTATTAATTAATTCATAAAATCAGAAATCAACAATTTTTGACAGATAGAAACTCGCTGGAAATTATCACTCTACTAACTACACGGCCATGAAACAAAAGCTAACGTACTTTGTCTTCACTTTGTATTCACCAGTCTCTATTTCTCCCCCAATGGGAGTACATTTTTCAATTACAGCAAGGACTGATGTAGAGAGGGGTAACATTTATAAATACAATTTTCTATGAACGTCAGAACAAAAGCAAATCATCTATTTTATTTGCCTGAAAATGTTCCTATGCCTACTATTGCAGAAATCTAAAAAACCTTAGGAAAAGAGGTTATGTGCCTATAAAAAGAACAGTACTTGATTTTATCATTTAAAAAAATATATAGGTTTTTTTTTTCTCAAATGGTACTTCTCCAATGAATGATGTGTTTACTCTTTAAAATGCTAGGGATGTATTTAATACACTGAAGAACTCAGTTTAATAGGACTTTAAGAATCTGAAAGTAACTTACTCAGTGGGAGAATCTGATTTATTAAATTAAGTGATGTAGCACCCAAAGGTATTGAATGTAAAATTGATTCAAGAACCTAATAAATCATCCTGGCTGTCAAATGAAATATAATTTGTGAAAAATTTATTACCCATGTTTATCATGTATAAAACTTAAGGTTTAAAATCTAGGCAAATGTTATAGTCTTAGTTGGATAAATACTTCATGTTACATGGAGTCTTTAATGCGTTTTGACATCAAGCAGAGTACATATTTCTAATGAGCATCCTCTCAGTTTAGTAGATAGCTCATTCTTTTCTTGTTATTTAGAACCCATATTAATCATGCCACATGTAACCTGTGTATTCACTTCTAAATTTTCTTATTCATCTGTTTTAGGGGCCAGTATACCTTTCCAGCTAGATTCTATGCCTTTTTGTAGGGTGCCATTTGTGGGGTGTTGGAAGAAATGAGAGTCTATAAAATGATTTAGATCCACAGAATGTATGCAGATCCCTAAAATCAGCTTTGTAGTGTGCGGCTGCCCTTCATTGCACCAGAGCAACTCAGCGGAGCACTTAGATTTGCTCCTCTATCTTGACCAGATGGGTTATCCCACATGAAAACGCAGACATGAATCTAGGGCCTCTTTCATCTTTGTGCATGGCAAAGAATATGAACGATTGCCAAAATTTAACTTTACACTTTTTAGCCTTACCATCAGTTCAAGGTTGATGGAATTTATTAGGCAGTCACTCATCTTATTCAGCTATTTATTTGATTCATACAAGAGTGGATAAGCACTTATGCTACTATACTCTATTAGTTCAAGCTAAATATAACTCACATCTTGGCTATTGCAAATCTCAAAGCACAGAATGAATGTCATATCTCAATCACTGAAAGAAAAAAATGTTTATTATTTTTCTGATTTATTATTAGAAACAAATCTCTGTCTTTAAGATTAGTGAAATAGTTTTAATAATTTTTTACAACTTTGACTTTAAAATTTACTAGGAGGGAAATATCAAACTTTCTTGGTGAAAATATGTGTCTGATAATTTGGATTACCAATAATGAATTTATGTCATATGTTTGCATTATAAATTACACATGAATCATACTAGATATAAAATATGTGAATGTATATTTAAATATACACATTTTATTTCTAAAGATTGTTTCACTCTGAATTTTAGTGATTAATCAATATTATACATGTTCATAAATTTATACACATGCTCACAATATACTTTCAGCTCTTCTTTGTGCACCAGAAACAGTGCAGAAGAGAAAATAAAAACAAGTACTTTGGTTAGAGTAACTAAAAGATGGTGGAGTGCACTCACTATTATTGGAAAGAAGACTATAGTAAGTTTAGGAAGAGAATAAAGAAATGCACATTGGAACCACTTGAGTTGAGCTGTTTAGCAGATTTCCAGATAGGATTATCTATGTGGATGAAGGAAAGGGTAAATGCCTAGATGCATAGATAGATATGTGAGAATTCATCCCTTAACCAATTCATTTATCACAATGCTACAGTTTCATATTGAGTTTAGTTCTTTCAATGGCTTTGGGTTGTTTCTTTTTTTTCTTAATATTAGTAAATAAAAGAGGGCTGTTGCTTGTTTAAATGTCAAGTAACATAAATTGTTTTATTAGTTGATTCAGTGCAAGTCACAAGCAATCAATCACAGTTTATGGGAGAAATGCACGTTTTCTGAGCCCCGCCATGAAGGAGTCTATGTAGCTATCCATGAAGACCTAGACAAAGCAGATACTTATGATGATGTGTGAACAAGAAAACCTCCTTCAGGAAGGGTCTGCTGATTGTTCCAGAAAACAGTCCTCCTTTATCCATGGTTTTGTTTTCACTTGTTTTAGTTTTCCATGGTCAGCAAGGATCTGATAATATTAAACAAAAAAAATTCACAAAAGATAACCAGTAAGTTTTAAATTTTCTACCATTCTGGCTAGGTGATAAAATCTCAGATCACGTTTCTTGTCCCACTTTTTCATTTATACATTTTTTCATTATATTCAAACTCTCTTAGTGACATAGAATAATTATTAATAATGGTAAGTAAACATCAACTTGGTAATATTAAGTTCTTTTGTCAAAAGACACTTATTAGCATTTAATGCATATTTATTTCCATGAGACAATAAAGACAACAAGTAAATTCATCTCCTAACAAAATTGCTGGTGAATACGCTGATCTAAAGTTTGATTGTTGTTGTTCCTTAATATCTTCAATTTCAAAATAAATGTAAACATATGAAACACTTACTCATGATTTTAGTGAAAGAATGGTTACATTTCCCAAACTTAAATGCTAACCTTTTTGGTATGCTAATTTCATGTCTCACAGCTACCTACTTTAAAAACCATGGTTAAAATAACCTGGTATATTATAAATGGTAGTACCCACAATGTGTTTGATATTTCATGTCATTTTGAAACCAGACACACATAAATGCTCCAGTAATGTTTATTCTCTGTTCTCTGTTTCATCACCGTGGGTATTGTTGACTACTTTGTTTGGATAGGTTATTATAAAATGGAAATAAAACTACATCATATACTCCATGTAAGATAACATATTGTTATACACTAACAATTGATTTTGTAAAATCAAGATTAAGAATTGTCTTCCCAATTCATACTCTTACATAGTACATGCAATTTTAAAAAACTTTTCAGCTTTTTTTACTGCAAGTTCTAGAAAGAAATTAAACTAATGTACAATTATTCTGAAGTGATCTTTTCGTAAATTTGAACTACATGGTCTGTTTTTATTAGACTGAAGTACAAATCTAAAACTACCCTCTATCTAGTTAAGAAAAATGGATTAGGAGTCATGAACAACCATCGGAAATCCAGGAAAGCTTTAATAATAAGGAGTCATTTGGTTTTGAATAACAATGCATTGAGTTCATCTGCTTAGCATATAAATTAAAGAACATGAATCACAGTGATTACTATAAATTGATTAGCATGCTACTGGGTGCTACTGTTAGTGTGCTGGGCTAAGATTAACACTTGCTTTGAATAATGTATTTTATAATATATGATTTATTAAAATCATTTTGTTGGCTATATATATATAAAACCGTTAATTCACTTTTAAATTTTCAACAGTAATGTGTATGTTCTTATCATGAAAGTAATATTTAGGAAAATAAGATATTCATGTATATTAATTAAATTCTAAGATAAACTCACATTACTTTATGTAACTTAATTTAAAAACAATTGAAATATGTGCTCTTCATACAAATTCAAAAATGTTAAAAAATTAGAATACTAATGAACCACCAAACTCAGAATTTTATTGTTACAATCATGATTTATTTATAAATGTTTGTGTAATTTGTCTATTGTTTTATAGTTTCAGTGCTAAATATCTCATCAGTCGATATAATGGAAAATATGAATAACCTCTAATATATTGTAGAGGTGGTTATCTATATTACTGTGATCTAAAATTTTGATTCAAAATATAAAAGTTATTTGTGATTTTATATAAGATCTGATTATGGGGAATGCAAACTATGCAAACAGTCTCTTTAAAGCTGGCAAATGTAAGTAACCTCCTTTTAATTTCTAGATTTCCCTTTGCTGTGTTCAGTCATTTGAACACCACTATCCTTTTTTACTGCCCTTCATGATTCAAAGCTAACCTAGTATGCATTTCTACCTTCTTAAAACAGTTTACAGTCACTTCTTCAGAGGAACAGAACACACCATGTCACACTAACGGGCATGACATTTTAAGTTCAAAAAGTCAATTAAAATGGACTAGTGACACCCTGATCTGGAATAGCTTACACTGAATATTGTTGAGTTACATTGTAAAATTTTTAGGTGTTAACACGTGAAAGTACTACATATTTCATGCAATTGCAGCTTCTGTGTACTTTATAAGTTTTTAAAGAACATTTTCCATATTTCATGTTCTTTTCTTGGTGCAAGGAATACCAAAATAGTATAAGAAAATCCTTCCCCTTAAAGAACTCACAATCTAATTGTGAAAACAAAGTAAATACATAACATGACACTTGCATTACTAATAGATGAAGCATAAATCATAGAAGAGGAATTACCAAATTCTTACAATAAATATGTGGAAAAAACATACTAACAACAAAATACCTGAAGATAAATAGAATTTCATTAATTGATTAATGGGTACAAATTCTAAGCAACAGTTGACTTTGAAGCCCATCTGATTCAAATGAAAATGATCAAACCATTATCAGTCTAATTAGAGCAATATCAAGAAGGAATTTTGTGAATCACAGTTACTGTGGATTGGCACCGAAATGTTATAAGGAGTAAGAGCACACACTTCTGCAGAATTACAGCATAAACACCCTATGACTGTTTCACATGACCCTTAAAGATTTCTAACCTTGTCCAGAAGGCAAACATCCTAACAGTTTATTCAAATGACAAGTATTTATTGAAAACCTACTCCTCACCTGTCGAGTGAACTTATAAACTCTTTAATAAAACTGCAAAAATTGGTTGATTGAGATATCAAATACTTGTATTTCAAGATCTTACAAGACTGAGAGGAGCAAGACTGAAGTGACAGCAGAATCAGTCTTGCGTCTAAACACCCTCAAAGCCCCAATAACTTCACAATGGGAGTTAGGGTTTCAGTATATGTATATTAGGGGGAACATTAGCATTTATTCCATGACATCTCTTTTTCAGGTTTATGCTAGAAGAAGAAAACAGAAAAATATTAAAATCTTAATGGAGCTCAAGTTTTTGGACAAATATACAATAATAATCAAAAAATAAGTAACTAGTATTAGGAGATATATGTAATATGGAAAAAAAGATAAAATACAGTAGTGAGGAGTTTGAGAATGAGGTAATTGGGTCAGGTGGTGATGAGTATTGAATATAATATCAAAGACTATCCTTACCTACAAAGTAAGGTCTGGGCAAAAGCTTATGGGAGATAAAACTTGAGAAGCCACTATCACACCATTCTAGACAAAGAGAAGAGCTAAGAGACCAGTGTGATTGGAAAGAACATTGGGAAATATTAGGACCAATGTTGATTTATTACAATATTTAGGCAAAAGGATTTAGCTCAGTAGAGTAAGCGCTCACCTGGCAAGCGTGAAGTCGTGAGTTCAATCTCCGATACAAAAAACAAAATTAAGCAAAGCCTCTTAACAGGATTAAAATTTGTAGTAAGACACATTATTAGCATTGTTATCATGTGTTCTTTGTCCAAGGAGAAACATGATTATTTTTCCATAAAGCAGAGAATATGCATTAAAATGTTTTGAAGGTTTGTATATCAAGCATTTGGAGCAGCACAAACTGTACTCTTAGAGCCCACTATTGTACTGTTTGATCTATTTAAAGAGATGAAAGCAGGATAATCACCTTGAACAACTGAAAAGCATCTACTTTGATTCAGGGTGGCATGATCTGGAAAGTATTTGCTTTTATTGTGATGCTCTAGGCTGAACCCAGGCCCTTGTGCATACGCTGCAAATGCCCAACTCCTGAGCCGAATCCCAGGCCGTGGAGGACTTTTACTTTTCTCTGAGCCATTAAAATTTTACAGCTATCTTGTGTAGCACATGTTCTGTGGATTCCTCTGTTTCTATATAAGTGATACCAATTAAATTTCAGCTTGGAACAAAATGACTGGCGCCTTCCCAAGCAGTAGATAGGTTTTAAGTCTGATCCACAGGAAAGGCTCTAGCTTTTTTTTTTTTTTTTAACTAATTAAGTCTATATTGGTGCTAAGTTACTACTATTGTATAACCAACATGTCTAGTTAAAATTGTTCAACATTATTTTTATCATCGGCAATACATTAATGCTAAAAGCCTAACTAATTAAGAGTCTACACAACTTCTGGTTATCTATAAAAGCCTTCACTGGCTTCTCAGTAAGAAAAATCCAGTGTTCAGCTGTGTGCATTGCCAGACTATCTTGGTGATGTTTCTGTCCACTTGACTACATTTTTAACAATGAAATTTAATATTTTTACAAAAAAGGGAACTGTTTTCCTTACATTTTCTTATAACGCAGAAGGCTTGAACCTGGTTGCTACCCATGAAGGTAGACTTTACCCAAGATGAGGAGAATCACAATTGAAAAAAAAATGCTAGTAAATTTTTAAAATCTCTATTCATTTATTCTGTAGAGTTCTATTCATTTATTTATACTAAAGCCTTCAGGCAACCTTTATAGAGAGGAATAATATTATTCAGAATTTATAATTCTAGAGACTTCATATTGTTTCCTCAAAATATCTATGCCTACCTCTACATGGTAGCATCTATATATTCAGTTAAAGAGTAGGTCCATCCAGATGTGAAGAAAACTCTATCATACTACGCTGTCAAGCACACAAAATTAATTACATCAATCAAAACATAGATTAGATGCTTGCATAGAAAAAAAGTAGAAATATTAGACTGCTAGGAACACTGAAAAAGCATTACAGAACACTTAAATGGCCAGAAATTCTCTACAGTGGTGGCAAATCTATGGCCCGTGTGCCAGGCGGAATGTTTGTATCTCTGAAGGCTCTAAAATTTCATCACTGCTCTGTGCAATGACAGATATAGTTGCCAGATAACAGTCACCAAATGAGGGACTTTTCTTACTGAGAAAAAGCCTGTGAAAATAGGATACCTGCTTCAGGCCCTGTAATTTCTTAGGGACTCTCTATAGATATAATTAGAAATGCTTCTTCATGATGAATAGTGAATGCATGGTGCTGTGTGAAATGTGACATAGTGCAACACAAGTTTAGTCCTCAATTAAGAATACAGATTTACAGATTCCAGGATAATTAAGGTGTCCTCAACACTACCTGTTTTCTTTAAGTCCAGACAACAATTGCTTTAATAGCCACCACTGCATGGGTACAGATTCAAAGTTCTTTAACTTGTTTAATCGAGAGTTTCACGGAACTCATTCATGCGGATCAGGGCACACTCACACAGCCCACTGGGAGAGGACAGAGCTCCGATCGCTCCCCTGCGGTTTGTTCTGCTTTCCTAAACAGACAAGACAATCACACTTCTTTCCCTCTTGCAGGCAAAGTGGGGCTGTGTGAAATAGGCACGTACCGCATCATCCTTTATGGATTGCTGAGTTGCTTCAGGGTTGAATTTTTTCCTAGAGAGGCAGCAGAGAATTTGTGAGCATGTTTTTTGTTTTGTCTTGTTTTTATGTGCGGATGCCAAAATTTGAAGTTAGTTTTACGAAGGAGCCCAAAATAACACATAGATAAAAATCGTTAAACAAAGTATCTGCAAAAATCTTTTCCTTTTAAACTTTGTAATTCTAACTAGTCTTATAGGGCAGAAGTCCAAGACAGTAGCACATGCAACACACACTCTTGTATGGGAACAAGAGTATTGTCAGAATTCTGGTGGTATTCCCAGAGTTGATGCAATGCAGAGGCAGAAGCTGCGGTCAATTATTATTCAATAAAATGTGATACATTCTTATAATTCTGAATTAAATCATGTAACTATAGGCTTGTATTTGATTTTTATTTTTTTTTTCAATCAGGGTGTCACTACATAGTTAGATCTCAGACTCAAAGGATAGCCCCGGCTGACCTCGAGCACACAGCATTCCCTCTGCCTCAGCCTCAGAGTGCTGGGGTCGTAGCTGTGCTCCACCGTGACGGTGTAGGCTAGTTGTTTCAATGGTTTGGAAAGAAATTCTGAGATTTCTTTATGCTTATTAACATTATGTGATCTATTAATATGATCTTTGAGGGGACAGAAATAAATCATGGATTATATTAGTTTGAGCTGCTGTCATAATAAACTATTTCACACTGAGTAGTTTGAATCACAGGAGTTTACTCTGTCGCATGACTAAGGGTTCAGGAGAGGTCAGTGTGCACCACAGTTGGGCACTAGTTGTGGATGGTGCCATCTCACAGGGCTGTCCTGTGACACTTTGTCTGTATGCAGGCTGAAAAAGTGCTACTACACATGGCATCCATCTATTTTTATAAGGACACCAGCCCTGCAAGGCTAGAGCCCCACTCTAATAATTTACTTAAAGCTAATTATCTCACTCCAGCCCAAATTTCCATAGAGTCACACTGGGAATTGTGTCTCTGTTTAAAAATTTTAAGAGCACAATGTTTAATCCAGGGTGCAAGCATTATCTAAGAGTAAGAGAATTCCCTCTTATAGAGAGTAAAACTGTATCTAAGGTGGTAAGTTGAAGGTGGATGGGAAACCTCTCCTAACCACATACATCAAAAATCAACTTTTTATTGTGGTCACTTTCAAACCAAAGGTCATACCATCTCAGATTATGGCCAATTGGACTGAGTATATCTGTGAAGAACAATATATATTCTATCATGTGTGTTCTGTATTGCTAATCTTCTACCTCTGTTCTTTTAATATCAACAATTTCTTCATAAATTCATTTCACACCGAGAACACTGATGATAGTTTATACCAGAAGATTCTGAAGTATCTAAAAAAGTTAATAATGTTAAAATATTTATAGCATGTCTGTATATACAAGCTTAGCTATTTTTTAAATTACCTTTGTTATTCTCAGTTACAAGGGCCAACATAACTTAAAGATCTACAGTGAGGTTAATTAACAGCATTTATAGAGCTCAATATTAAAATATTCTGAATTTGATTGCAGGATCTCTCTTATTATAAAGTTTCCAAGCAAAAATTAGATAAAAAAGTTTCCCTTTGAAGCTTAAAATTTAAATGCATAACAAAATCAAACTTCTTATATAGTAATATACAGAAGTAAAAATACAGAATAAAATTACTATGACTTGTGAATGAAATGCTTAAAAAATAATGTGCAAACTGGGTTTTCTTCAGAATGCGAGTCTGGGTTGGTCTGAATTGGAAGCACGATCACTGTCCAGGCAGATTTGTTTCATACGGCCAAGGCTAACTTTTCACTGAAATAGCTGAGAGTAAATGTGATCCCAGGAGTCATATTATTTCAATGCCAAGATGCTTTAGTGTCTCGTTTCTTAAGAAGCCCAAAGTACTGATACATGTAAAAGAGCTCTGCTCATGTTGCCTGAAATTGAAAGTCAGCCCATCTAATAGGAAGCAATTGTTTCAAGCTTTCTGAAGATGGCTATTTAATGGTACTAAAGATGACAGTGGGAGGAGGCTCAGTATGTCTAATGGAAAAAGAATTACTAGAGAGTATGATCATCTTATATTTGCCAAGCGACATCCTACCTCTCCTGTTGTGAAGAGTCTGGAACTTTGAATGTCTTCTTAGTGACTGTTTCCTTTGCATTTGAAGCTCAGACTACTGTATGTAGATACTTGTTATAAAAAAATAAAGTGGCTTCAAGTTTACTGCCAGAGTCCATATTTTACATTGAAAAACAGAAAATGTTTCTTAGCTCCTAATTTCTAGACACCATCATTTGGACAAATATCTACATACAGTACAATGTATTCTCACCATATGTGAAAATTTAAAAAACAGAAAAACAAAACAAAAAAGCTTCAACCTGAAAGTAGAAAAACTATTATAAAGATTAGATTACAGAGTGTGCAAAGTGTGAGGAAAGGTGGAAGAAGGGTGGTTTTATATAACTGAGGTGTATTGTTACATGATCACAGTGCCTGTTTTTAGTGAGTATGCCTTTCTCACTGTCACAAATATTCACTTATTAAAGTATTTCTTAATCAGTTATTGCTATGACTGTAATTGTATTCACTCTTGAAAGCAACATTGTTGACCTACATTTTTTCCATGAGGCAAACCCATTCAATAAATATTTTTGCATCAAATCAAATTGATAATCACATCAAGGATGCTTTTGTATCATCCTGTCTAGATTGTGTTTAATATCTAGTGAGATTCATCCTTATATGTAATATGTATATATGTATATACATATACATATACATATACATATATATATACATTTTAAACCAGAGTATGCATAACTAAAATATCACACAGACACAGACATACACACACACACACACGCACACACATACAGAATATCCAAGAGAGATGAGTTCCATGAACCCTGAAAATATGAATATATAAATATGCTTAATTTTCTCATAAAATGGTATAATATTTGTCTATAATGGACCTACATTCTTACAAATGCATTCTACATGTCTACATTACTTGTAAGTGCTGATATGACTTAAATATTATGTATGTGCATTTTATATTTTTTAAGGAATAGTAACAGAAAGAATGCCAGCACATGTTCAGAAAAGGCACAAGATTTTTTACCCTGGATATTTTCAAAGCATTGGTTGATTGAATTCTTGGATATAAAAGCTACTTATGTATTTATGTACGTATTTATCAAGAAAAAGAGAGAGTATAAGTATTTGTGACTGAATAATTTAATTATACAAATTATTATGTATTGGAATCATATCCACCTTTTCATCAGAAAATGTCTACCTGTTTTATTTCTCTGGCCAAAATAGAATATCAACATTGGAATCATTTACAAGGGTATTTCCTCTAAATCAGATGTATCCAAATAACTTTAAAACATCTTATACATGAGTGGTTTATAATGCTTAGGGGACTGGAAGCAGCGCAAGACTGAACACAGTCTGGGAGGAAGTGTAATCAGAATCAGTAACAGTATCACAAGGGTGCCTGTCTGTTCCCTTCACAGAGCTTCCGTTCTCAAGGGGTGGCCCAGCGGGAAGCTGTACAGGTTTTTGGTTTTATTTTCACTTGTAGTTTATGAAGGACAATGGACTGACCAGGGAAAAGGATGTCAGCCAGCAATAGGGACAAAAGATCTGGGAGAAATGTGAGAAACACAGGCACAGAAATAAGGTTGCACATTACACATTTGACTTTAAATGTCTTTAAGAAGTCCAAGTAAAACCTACAACCTTCATCGAATGCAGTGCATGCTTCAATAAAAAAATTTATGTGAGATTCATTTCCTATGCACCCTCTTTTTGTCTCTAAGGTATAAATTAAGAATATCCACATTGTGTCTTTAATAAAAATAATTGCCTTTAACATGAGAAAGGAGGTACATTTTACCATATCAACCTAGTGATTAATTCAAATTTTAAGGCAGTAAGGGAAAATTAAACACAGACTACTGGGATTTTAGAAATCAATTACAGTCTGTGTGATATACCATGACATGATAACTTGTACACTCCATTTTGTGAGTGATTATGCACTTTATAACTGAGGGCTCAAAGGGAGAATTAGAATGGTTTTGTCTTACAAGAGGTCAGGATAAGAGGAAGTGTGATAACTCATGAATTCTCAAATTGGAAATGTGCGTCGACTTGTTCTCATTGATTTCATTCACTAGTATAAGGGTTTTCTTTTTGTTTGTTTCTGTTTGTGTCAAGAACCCACAATTTTATAACAAGGTAGCCTAAGACGGGAGAGTACCTGAGACTAGGTCATCCCACAAAGATTACAGCATTTCTCATTTCCTGAGACATTGTCAGGAAATAGAACAAAAATTAATGAGAATGTAAAGAATTGAGTGTATTGCTTACCAGTTCCTAGGTTCAATACCTACTACACCTAAAAAAGCAGAACTGAGTGTTATGGAATATATTTATTTTAATTTTCTTCAAGAAGTTTAAATATTTTTGCTTCTGTTTTGATTTTCAAATGGGCACTTACATGCACTTAGCATAGAGGAGTGACATAATCACATATTGCAATTATAGACACCTTGATAGTGTTCAATTTGTCCTTTAATTAGATGTACACAATATACTATTGGATAAACTCATATCAGAAAAATTCAAATCTGACTTCCAAAATACTCTTTGGCCCATGCCAAAATGTTTTTATTGACATGAAATTAGTTTAGTCTCATGTGCCAGATTTGAGATATAAATTCATAGCTCTAGCATGCCCATAATTAGTTATGAAAAGGTGTTTCCTCATTGTTTATTATATTTTCTTGAAAATTTAGGAAATATTTTAAATGGGATGTACTAATTATCTCTTTTTAAGAGTTTTCGGGTTTGAATAATGGTAATCATAAGCAGAATATTTTCCCTTCTTCATGAACAATCAGAAAACCATAGTCATGTTAGAGGTCCACAGCTCTGGCTCCTTACAATCTGCAAAGCCATCCCTAAAGCCATCTTAACCATTTTCAGCATAGTATGAAAACCAGGGAAGCAAGAACATACTGACAGCATTAACTGTATCAGTAGCCACTGACTTTTAAAATGTCTTAGTCTATCAAGTAACTGTAAGAGACTAACTCTTATAATTTTCATTTGGTTTACTGATTATTTTACTACACTGTTATTATTATATCATTATCATTTTATATCAGCATTATATAAGTTACAGGAAAAACTCTGAAAAAAATGAGAAAGGCATTTTATAATCTGGAATGCTGACATTTAAAAAGAATCATCTTTGCATATAAGAAACTAAAATTGCTTTACTTTGATTATTTTTCATGCTTAAAAGTAGTCATTGAAATTGTAGATACCAACTGAAAATTCTCTACCATACTGCTGATGTTTATTTTAAAAGATATACTGTGTAAATTTCTTTTTGTCCCCACAGAGACTATCATGGCTAATTTGTTCAAGTCAAGATCTGGTTATCATTTGATAAATGAATAAATGGTCCATAACTTTTTCTTTTTGTAGGAATAAATAGAAATTGCTGAATGAGAAAGCAAAACGACAGAAAACTAAAACAGCTTTCATAAAGTTGGAGTCCTGATATAACAAGGCAGAAAAAAAAAAGCTTTTTCTTCTGATGCAAGCTGAAAACATCATAGGAAAATGTGATCACATTAATTTGACTGAAGCTGCAGAAATACTTTGAGTTTAACCTAGTGAGAAATGTTTTGATGAACTTTCTCCAGCAGAGTTCTTTCGATGACAACCTGGAAGATCTGAGCTTCTCAGCAGTAACTTGCCACCTCGGAGGTCACTCAGTGACGTTGCAGACCACTGCCATGCACTTCTGTCTGTCACCAGGAGCATCTCACTTGTGGGAGAAGAAGGCAATTATGAGGTTACTCTGATGAGGATGTGCGTGCTTCACGCAGAGTTCTGATGCTGCACTGCTGGAGGATTTATGAATTAAATTTGCTGCTTGGGCTACAGCGAAGGTGACAGCGTCTCCAGTTTACAACCATGTTTTTAATTTAGACATGATATGCATGGCTAGACACAACAGTTATTTCCCTTCTACAAGCTTTATTATTTATAAATCCTGACAGTACCACAACTGCATTAATTTGAAAGGAGGACTCAATAACGGTACCAAACTATTCACTTGAAAGAAAACATTATCTGTTACTCAAGAAAGATGCAAAAATAAAATAGTACTTGATTTTATTTTCACATAAAAATGTATGGTGCTACAGACTTTCAGTATGTTCACGTAATATGAGAAAAAGTTAATAATAAATAATTGAAGAATCACTGGCTAGCAATGTCAGAAGTCTTCAAAAGAGACAACGTCTCTTTCAAAAAACCATCAAATAAAAATATTTTTTGTATTGTTTCCCTAATTAATTTTACAGCATTGCACAATTCCTCCAGTTACTGTCATTATCCCTACTTTAATTGTTATGCAGATGGTATAATAAATTATAATTAATAATGAATATGAAATTCATACAACATGAGAATACTTTTAATAAAATTCATATGGATTGTAATAATGGGGGAAATATTTGCCAGTGAATATTTTCCTTTTATAATGTTTATTTTCATTCCTAAAATACAAAAATAAGGCCGTAGTTTTATATATCTAACACAAGTCAGCTTTCAAAAACACATAATGTAGTTTAAGACATATTTGAGTTTAGATGGAAATACCATCAGGTATCAATAATTTACTTAGGATGGCATTAAGACAAAAAAAGTGGTGATTGAACAGTGTTGGAAGGATTAGTAAATAAAGCAAGTGAACTACAAAATTAATAGCAGTATTTGTTGCAGGTTTATGAGCGTGCCTGGTTATAGTCTGTCAAACTTTCTAAATGTTTTCACATTTTCATAGTGAAATGTTGGAAATATAGTTTGAAAGACATTATTATATATAGAAACTGATATAAGCACACCTGTATACACACAGAGATCATGCAGTTGCCTATGATTCTTGGTAAAGTGAAAACAAATTGAGTTAATTCCCAGTGTGATATCTGTAGATCTTTAGATATCTAGCAATGAGAACTCTGTTATTTGTGCTTGTTTTTATGGCCTGCATGGCCTTTAAGTGTACACGAGAGCAGACTGATTAAACACAGCCTCCATTACTGGTTTTAGAGAGTTTTCTTCTTTCTTGAAATATCCTTTACCACTCTCCTTTCAAAAATTTGATCACAGTACAATGTGACATTATGAAGAATTTGGGCTACTAAATGTTTATCTTCCAGATTTCTGCAAAGTTATATTGCATTTTCACATTTTTATGAATGAAATATATTTAAAATAGGAAAATAATATTTTGACACTGTATCTCTATTCCTAAAGGAGAAAAGTTAAATATTTTTATTAGATTAATTTTATTAGGTTGTTTTTATGTAGTTATTTAAGCTTACTAAATAATATGAAAAGCATTTTGTCATTTTCTTCTATACACTCAAATAGTGCATAACTATATAATATTTATGTATTATGCATATCATTTTATGTCAGTTTTGTAACTCTAGCCTCTCAAAGTTTGTTTTCATCTAATTTTATTTTTCATTAGAGAAAATTACTTTATAGCACTACTTCTCAAAACCTATAAAATATATACAGTAGGGTAATAGTAAGCCTAGCTTAGAGAATCACCCCTACCTAGGAACCCTCAGTAAGGCTTCTGGGATTGGGAGACAGTGTCCAGAGCTCTAAAGTTGTCTGGGATTCCTTGTGAAGCCTTAGGACCAGGAAGCCATACCCATAGACCCCTGCCATCTGCAACCCTTTGAGGTTTGCTACTGCACAAGTCACCAGCTTGGTTAACCTCTAGAACTTGACATCTAACTAAATTAAAGGAACACAGTAAAATGCCAAAAAAAGAAAAAAAGAATAAAATGCAATCTCAAACTGAATCTCAAATTGCTAGCCCAAGAAGAACAAGTTCAGGAGACATACAATTAGAATAAATGGAAACCACACACCTCAAATTTCTGAAATGATAGCAACAGAATTAAAGAAATCATTCCATGAGGCTGTGAAGAATATCAGATCAGAAATAATCTCTCAGGTAAAAACAAATGATAAACATAATGCAAGAATTGGTGAGCATATCCAAAGAAGACATAGAAAAAAAAAAAGAGGTCCATAGGAAAATGATAGAAACCTTAAATGAGCAATATAGAAAAGAATTAGAATGCAAAACACAGATTCAAAGAGATATCCAGGAAATCAAAAATTCCATCAAAGAAGGCAAAGCTGCACGAATGAAACTTAAGACAGACTCTCAGACCTTGAAGACATGATTGGAGCTAGTGATCATGAAAGGAAAGATTCTTGTGAAACATCAAGGAAACAGGAATTAACAAATCATCTTCAAAATGATGCAAAAAACGATATAAGTTTAATAGATGCTAATGAGAAAAGGAGTCAACACAAATAAGATAAAAAGATTTTTTCCAGAAATAATAGCAAATAGGTTCCCAAATGAACCTGACATGCAGATAAGTGAGGCACATAGGAATCCAATTAACAATAACCCAAAATAAATCTACACATAGACATATAATAATCAAGATCATAAAAATCCATCAGAAGAACAGAATGTTAAAAGCCATTAGAGAAAAGAACTAAGTCACCAATGAAGGAAAGTCTATCAGAATCATGGCAGACTTCTCAGCACAAACCATCAAGTCAAAAAGAGCATGATGTTAAGTATTTCAAATACTGAAAAAAAAAAAAAAGCTTCCAGACTGGTGTACCTACAAAACTATCTTTCAGAATTAATGGAGAAATAAGATACTTCCATGACAAAGAACAACTAAAGAAACTGATGACAACCCAACCAACTCTGTAAAGTGTGCTGAAAGATATTATAGAAACAGACAAAAATGACCACAATTGCAATCGACAGAAAGAAAACATCAACTAGGGCAAATAATTAAACAGAGGGGAAAAGTAAGTTACTAACATGAGAAAGATAACATGGCACAGAAAAGCCAATTCATATCAGTTATGGCCATTAATGCAACTGGTCTCAATTCACCAATCAATAGAAACAGACTGACAGAGTGCATCAAGAAAGAAAATCCACCAGTGTGCTGTATATGTGAAATACATCTAACTCAAAAGTAATTTATAGGCTGAAAGTCAAAGAATGGGGAAACTATTCTATGTCACAAGAAACCTAAAAAGGCAGGGGTCACTATTCTGTTTGCAGACAATGTGAGCTTCAAATCAAGAATGATCAAAAGAGACACAGAATGTCACTACATACTCTTTAGGGGAAAACTTCAACAGGAAGAGATAACAAACATAAATATATATGCAGCAAATATAGGAGCACCCAAACACATAAGACAAACTTTAATACACATGAAAAATCAAAAAAAGCAATAGCACAATTATAATGACTGGCATTAGAACCCCATTGTTACAAAGAGACAGATCAACTAGATAAAAGTGTGCAAAGAAATAACAGAATTCATCAAACTTGTGAACAAATGGACTTAGTAGATGTGCACAGTGTTCTATCTAATGACATCAGAATACATAACCTTCTCAGCTGCACATGAGACATTTTCTAAAATTGATCATATACTAGTCCATAAACATGTTTAAGAAAATGCAAAGGAGTTGAAATTAGCCCATGCTTATTATCTGATCATAGTGCAATGAAATTGGAAATTAATGATAAAAGTAACAGCAAAAGCTCCATAAACACATGGAAATTAGATAGCACCCTACTGAACAATCAGTAAGTCACAGAACAATTTAAACAAAATTAAACATCATATGTAATCAAACAAAAATGCAAATACAACTTAGTGAAACCTATGGGATACAATCAAAGCAACCTTTAGAGATAAATTTATAGCAGTGAATTCTCACATCAGAAAAACTTAACAAGCACAAATAAGCAACCTAATTTTGCACTTCAAACTTCTAGAAAATGAACAAGTGAAGCCCAAAGCCCAAAGAAAGGAGAAAATTATAAAGATCAAAGCAAAAATTAATGCTATTGCAATTATGAAAACAATAAAAAGAAGTAATGAATCAGAGAATTGGTTCTTTGAAACAATAAATAAAATTAATAAACCTCTATAGTACTGTATCAAAACATTCAAAGAAAATACTCAAATTCATGTAATAAGAAATAGAAAAGGTGAATCACTACAGATACTGTGAAAATCCAGAAGACTATAGATACCTACTTCAAAAATCTTTGCTCTCATAGGATTGAAAACACAGAAAAAATTAACAGATTCCTAGAAAGATACGAAGTACCAAATCTGGATAATGAAGATGTAAACCTTCTAAATAAACCAATGTCAGTTAATGAAATAGAAAAATCAATTAAAAACTTAGCAAAAAAGAAAACCCATGTCCTGATGGATTCACAGCTGAATTCTACAAAAAATTTAGAAAATATTTAGCTTCAACACTCTTCAACATCGTCAATGAAATTGAAAGGAAAGCAATTTTCCCTAATTCTTTATGGGAGGCAAATATTATCTTGTTATCAAAACCTGAAATAGACCCCCCAAAAACAACTATAGGCCAATATGTCTAATTAACATAGGTGCAAAAATCCTCAACAAAATACTGCCAAGCAGATGCAGCAAATAATCAAGAGGCTTATTCACCATGACCAAGTGGCATTTATTCCAGTAATGCAAGGATGGTTCAACATGTGTAAATCAATTAATGTAATACACCATATAAACAAAGCTAAAGACAAAAATCACATGATTATCTCAATAGATGCAGAAAACACATTTGATAAAATCCAGCATAACTCATGATAAAAATCTTATATATAATTGGAACAGATGGTCTTTACCTTAGTGTGATGAAAGCCATCTATGATGAATCAAAGTCAGTATCATACTAAATGGCCTAAAACTTATATTTTAACCTAAAATTATGTATAAAATAAGGATATCTCCTATTCAATATACTTCTGGAAACATTAGCAAGAGAAATTCAACAAGAGAGAGAAATGAATAATGTTATGAAAGGAAGAAGTTAAATTATCATTAATTGAAGATGACACAATAGTCTACATAGAAGATCCCAAAAACTCCACCAAAAAAGTTCTAAACTTAATATCCAAATTCAGTAATGTAGCTGGATACAAAACAAACACTCAAAAATCAATAGCATTCCTGTACACAAACAACAAATCCACTGAGAGAAATTAGGGAAACCACACCCTTCACAACAGCATCCAAAAAATGCAATACTTAGGAATCAATCCCACAAGAGAAATAAAAGATTTAAACAGGGAAAATTACTGTACTCTGAATAAAGAAATCAAAGAGGATTTCAGAAAATGGAAAGATATTCCTGTTCATTAATAGAAAGAGCAAACATTGTGAAAATGGTCATACTTCCAAAACTATTGTACAGATTTAATACAATTCTAATCAAAATACCATTAGAATGTTCATTTTATGAAGAATCAGACTTGGGTGCTTATTTCATTGGCATAACTATCAAACTCCTTAATCAGATAGGCATTCATGTGCTCTATAGAACATTTTATGTGTGCAGTTCAGTTAATAAATTTTTCTCAGTATATATTCCTTTTAATTTATTAAAGTGTTGTTTATGTTTTGCAAAATTTAGATATTAGACACTTGTAAGGATTTTTAAATTATTTAGGTTAGCCACAAATTCAGTATTGTTTTGTTCATATATTTAGATATATCTCCAGTTCAGGAAATATTTAATTTCTTCCTCCCTTTTGTGTGTGTTGCCAGAGGTAGATTCTGTCACATATTTATAAGCATATTTATTCCAACTGCTCTGATTCCTAAAGGATATAATATAGTTGCTCTTTAATCTTCAGGTTTATTCTTCTTTCATCATCTTAAAGCTCTTTACTTCTCTAGTTTCAGAACTATTTTTTTCCTTATGCAATTCACTGTGTTTGCTACTCTTAAAATCATACTTTCTTACTATTTTATGCTGCCATTCATGCAAGTTCACCTTTAATTTATCTTGTTGCCTACAACTGTTTACTCAGCAACACTTACTTCTACTCTTTTATTCATGCAATATTCTTGTTCTCAAGCTTTAGTGGTACATTATTTAAGCCAACTATTTTCATTTGTGAATATGTTAACATGGGAACATTTTTTCTTGCAAAGGAATGCTTTTTGTTTAGGTTCTGTTTTCATTTCTCTAACTCAATATGTGAGGCTGGGCACTTATAAAGAATTGAGTTTTATTTAGCTCACATGATGATGTGTCTGCTTTGTTACCATTTGACAATAGATTATTTTTCATTCCTTTCAAATTATATATATATATGTATATAAATTGAGAGTATATATGTATATACTTTCTCAAACATACTTGTGAATAAACATGTGCATACATATATATTATGTATATGCATATTATTCAGATAATTATTATGTATACTCTACAAATATTCAAATATATATATATTTGTATATGTAATTTGCATGTTGCTAAATATAAGTGTATACATATACATATACATATACATATACATATACATATACATAAGCATATTCGTGTCTTTATTGTTAAGCAGTGAGAACTTGTAATTTAAAATCTGGTGCTGTCCAGTGACCAGTCAAAGAACAAGACAGCCCTGCTGGAGATAAGGGTGAATATATTAAAGTTTTTAAAACCCTTCTAGTGATTGGAACAATTCTGTTTACATATTTTAAATGGCATCTTAATCCTTGTTTGACCAGCTACATAAAATGACTTGCCCACAAGATATAAAAGACCCAGCTGGAAACACTGAACAGCTAATCTTGAAAGCACATTATCGCCACAGGTTTTAATTGTCCTGACTCCAAAGATGAAATGTGTCCTGTGTGATGAAGACGTCTAGAGAACAAGGCTTGAGTATTTCTTGGGTCTCAATATTTGCCTGTGTTCTGTTTCTCAGCCAAATCCTGCATCATGAATGTATGAGCACTGTATGAATAGTCTGGTTTATTCTTTCAATTTCAGACTTTGGGTATTTGATACAGCTCCTGATAATTCCCAGGTAGTAAAATAGCTACTTTGAGGTAGAAAAACTATAGTGTGTGACTTCTCAAATCATATTTATGTTTTGGATGGCTGTTCTCCAACCACTATTCAAAATAAAACATAGAGAGAATGTATCGTATGGTCTCCTTTCTAAGTCATGTGATGTTTACAGGCTGGTTGTTTTCTGAATCACACACTCACTATCATGACAACATGTCATCCGCCTCACCTGTCTCCGAAAGCCTTTAACCAGCTTTGTGAAAATACAACCTTAGAGCACCTCATCTCTGTCCGGACAATGGTTCTGCCTTAATTAATCTCTTTCTTGCTTGTAGATGTGGTATTTTAATTTTGCAAGTTTAAAAGTTGTTACCACTTTGAAAATATTTTAGTCCTTGTGAGAATCAGAAGCAGAGACAAATTGTTTCTTCTTTGTTTTCTTTCTAAATGATCACGGATTATGATTTACTGGATCTTCCATTCACATTTCAGTAAAACATCCCTACGTTCTCTTTACCTTTCCTTTGATCCACTACCCTCATAACTTTTTCCAGCAAGCCAAAACTGGCCTCTTTAAAGATTAGCTCCAAAGCTCTCTGCCTCAGGATCAGCTTTATAAAGGATCTAAATTATCAAAATCATCAATGTTAGAGCAATAATGTCACACTCTTTAAATCCAGATGGATGGGGATTTTATGAAATAGTGACCTGCCACAGTCATTACACCGACACACTGCTTTGGATGTTTAATCCTTGTCACTATCATTTCCTGAAGTTAATCCTCCCATTCCGAAGAACTAAATTGATTTTATTAAAAGCTTCCATTGCTTTTTTAGTCACTGCAAATATTGAACAAGCTCAGTACCGAGATTTTGAGCACTGATTTCAGCAGATCAGAAGGACTTAATTATGTTTCTAATGAAATGTGCTCAAGACACAAGTCAATGGTGAAAGATGACTCCTCTAATAAGAGTTTGTGGAAACATTTATTTAAAAAGTTACATCATATAAATTATTTTGTTAAAGTGATAGGTATAAATCAAATAATGAAAAACTTATCACACATATATTTGCAAAGTAATATATATTATATATTTAACAAGCATTAGCATTTTAAGTTTTCAATGCAGAATTAGTCCATAATGCAGAATTATATACAGAATTCATCTATAATGCAGAATGATATGCATTATTAGCCTATAATGAAAAAGGAGTTCTGAAAATTCCTTAGCATTTTAAATTAATAATCATCTAGATTGATACAGTATTATGATCTAAAAATCAGTTATATTCTTAAACTGAAATGATATTTACTGAGTAGAGATATTTAAACATGTCGTGCATAACTGTAATTTGCATTGGAATTGGATATGGACTTGTAAGATTGTCAGTTGTAAAAATTATCTTCCCTCTCATACACACTATTTGATGAGTGAAGCATCTTAGGCTTGGCCCGTTTACTGGGTGCACTTAGAGTATATCTCATCATTCTTTGATATCTAATAAACTTTGATAGAAAATCAGGTCATTCTGCCATTGCAGTTAAATCAATCTTGAAAAGTTTTTTCTTAGAAAAAATTTCATTCTGCCCATTGCAGATCTAATGGTGTTATAAACAAGTGATTTCACACAATGTCCATTTATATCACCTGATAGCCATCTACAAAAACCAAATATGTAGGTGTATGATTCTTAATTTAATGTCAGGTAACATTGATATTTGAAGAGTGTATGGTGAATTTTTATTCATTCTAATTAATTTTATTAAATTTTGACTACAAAATTAAGGGCAGATGTCTTATTTCTGACATAGTGAGTCTATTCAATCACAGATCTTAGTGTCAGTTATTCTAATATATATATATATATAATTTTAGTAATATTTTCAAACTTGATGTCAACTCCTTTTACTGTAAACAAAATTCAGTTTCTTTAATTGTATACTAAATTTTATTTTATTTTTCATTTTTTTGGTTCTGGGAAGCAAACTCATGACTACACACTTGCAAGGCAGGCGCTTATGCTGCTAAGCTAAACCCCTGGCCCTAAACTGCTTTTTAAACAACTATAGATTAAGAAATTGTTAATTTGCATTTTTATATTGGTATTTTCTAAAATTTTGATTTTTAGCAACTTGCCTATTTTTCTAGATGATTTTATAAAGTTTAAAAGTCCAATAATTTCAAGTAACATCATTTCATCTTTAAAACATTGTGTCCTTCTATCTACATTTCTCGTTCTGTATGTATATGAAATACATATATGATCATATCTGTACATGCACATACACACATATGTAGTTGCTTCTTTGCCTTTCTTTCAGATTAATAGCATTTTCATGCCAATAACCAGCCTATAGATTTTTCTTTATTGTCTTCTTTCATCTAAAAAATCGCCTCTGCAATGTACTAGGCAGTTTTTATTGCAATAGTCTGATTACAGTGAAATTATTTTCATGACAACATCTTCATAGCTTAATTCTAATAAATCTTTAATCTCACTTCATAAGTCCCCTCTGAGGGAAAGATTTCCCAGGCACTTCTCTATCTTCATACTGAATTAAATGACATTTTTTCTGACTTCCATGATACATCACATTTGTTTTTATGCTTAATATTTTTTATTTTGCCCTATGTACACTAAGTTTTATGAGTGCAATTGGTTTGAAAATCAAAATAATTTGTTGATATACCAAATAAGTGAAAAGATGTCTCACTAGCCTTGTTTTAAAATATGTGCTAAATGCATTAATCTTCAGTACAATATGACAATTCCAAACATCCTGTGCCAATTTTAAAATGACTCATCACAGGACATTACAAGTGGAATTTTATTATGTGTCACATTGACTTTTCAGAGCAACTAAATAAATAGGTATTTTTCTGCATTGCAATGTAAATCACATTACATTCAAAATTGTAGTTTTCTCCCCCCATATATATATATACAGACAATATATATAATAAAAAATATCATATAGCAACTATATATATGCATATATAATGGCATATAATGGCATTAGAGCAATTATATGACATTTTTGTTAATACTAATAGGAAAAGTGCCCAAGAATTTTTAACATTTACCACTGCTTTGAATTTTACCAATATGTCATCTGATCTACACTGCTCTATAATTACTGATTTTGATTCGATAAGATTTAATTTAAATTATCATGTCAGTCTGCAAATGTATTTTATCCTGTGTTTCATAATATTGCAAATAACAGTGTATTTGATTTACAGTAGCATCATGTAAAATGTCAACTTTAACTCATTTTAATGTCATTAGGTTAATTCATTTTTAAAATGTGCAGTTAAGTCAAATTTTATCTCATGATGTTTCTGTAAAAGAACACATCTCTAGGCTTCTGCATGACAGATGTGTTTCCCTTCTTCAGTACTTTCTCTTCCTGAAACACTGGGTGCTGTCCTCCTGCTTAAATGTGTAACAACCTCACATCACATCTCCCAGGTATATTTTCCAAAATGCTTAGAGGTCTTGAAAATTGTACTATGACCATTTCAAAGTGTGAGCAGTGATCCCATGATAATAGTGATTTGTTCTCATCATACAGTGGTTTATTATATATAGATTAAACATGATTAGTTGGCATTAATGTAAAATTAATTTCAGCAATTGAAACAATTCAGTCTAATTAGTGTGTTACAGTTGTATTCAAATCTAGTCTTTGACAGAGTCTTAGTATTTATTCTGATGCTAGAATGTTAACTAGTTTTTCAGCATCCAGGAAACCTCAATTTAGATTACATAAACTGCTATTCACATCAGGGTTGCTAGATTTCCCCTTATTCAACAGCAGTTAATGTTCTTAAGTATATATATATGTATATACATATATATATGTATATATATATATATTGCCTTTAATATTTGTGATATATCAAAAATCACTCATTGTTTCTCTGAATTTCAGTTTTATATTGATGTCTTATATTTAATATGGTAATCTGAATCATAGAAATCTGGTAAAGTATTTGCATCTCAGCATTTTTGCTGTCATTATTTTCCTCCTCTTGTAGGAAATATACTATATGTAAATTCACCTGTATGTATCAATACAACTACCTTCCTGTATTTTTATCTGTATTTTTCTGTCTATACATATGTTGTCAATACAGTTTGTGAGGGAAAAGATTTACAGTAGGACATATTATTATTTTACAATATTCCCCAAAGAGTCAAATGCAAAATAGTGCAGGAGACCTGTAGTGAGACCCCAAGGATCCATTGGAGGGCCTGGATCCCACATCAGTGTCCTTCACAGGTCCAGCTGAAGACCCAGAGCCCATGTCAACCTCCTCTATGAGTCCAGCCTAGAGCCTATGAAAATGTCTCATACAAGTCTATATCAAGGATCTACACCAGGAAGGTCCAGATGCCAGTGGTGGAAGCTAGAAAGTCTGCACCAGCAGGATGAAGGACTGAGTCAGCAAGCTGAAAGGTGTACCCTGAAGCCGGAAAGTGACACACAACGTAAGGACCCGTGTTTCCCTGAAAAGAACTACAGTCACCCTTAGAGACAGCAAGAACCTAATGTCCAAAAATGAGAACAGCTGAGTTAATATCAGCGAAGCCAGCATGACAACCTTCTCTAGAAAAATCAACAGCATACCATCTTCCTCTCCAGTTCTTTTATGCTGGTGGCAAAAATTCTCAGGTGGACCTTCCACACCCAGCACCAAGCTGATTCAGCTCAGCTGGGTGTTACAAGTTGACTATTAGTTAAACATTAACTAATTATTAGTTAACTGTTAGTTAAACAAGTGTGAAACATATATTCTTTGTCTGATCAATGGGTACAGTGAAGCACCGACTTTGTTTAAAAAGAAAACACATAAAAATTATGTGGAGACAATCTATAGCAGCAAATAAATTACAAATAGCATATGATGTATATTACAATAGAAAAATGTATTTTACAATTAAGAATTTGCTTCCTTGAAGATGTAATAACCACTGACAAAAGAAAGATGAACTGCTTGTTAAGAAAAGAGAGATGATGAAGAGTATTCCAGAATGAATACAATACCGTGACAGTGTCGTAGAGTAGATAATGTGACTTTTAAAGAAACCAGAAAAGGCTTTGGTTGATCAGAGTGCAAACTGTAGGGGTGTAGTGTGGGAATGAAGATACATGATCCTGCAGGAATCAGAGCATGTTAGGTCCTGAATGTTTTTGCAAAGACACTGTGATGACCAGTGATATTACAAAACTAAACAATGGATAATTATTGTGCATCTTACTGGAAATAATCACATTTACTGTAGAAAAGATCAATATGTATTTTTACACAATGTTCCTAGTTATCCTGTTCAATAAACAAGCACTTTTATTCCTTTTATTTGCTGTGAAAGACAATCTAATTATATCTTATTTTATAAGCATATACTTAAAAGTAAAAAGCTTTGAATATGACAAATATCATTACTATGTAATTTACATAAAAATATCAAATTCAATTATTTGGATATGTGAATTTGTTAATGTATTTCTTATAAGATCAAAGAATTAAAATAAAATGCCATCTGGTTACTCATCTCGTTAAAGTAGCTTCTATATCTTAGTCATTTACACATATGAAAGTGGTGGCATTATTTTTGCTCATAAGATTATTTACATATTGTCATGGTTTTGTAATCAAATCAACATTGATATGCAAGTTTGATAATTACTTGCTGATATATGTTTTTCAACTCTCCCCCAATACAGTAAGTTAGAGGTGCTAGGTTTTCTCATACTTTAATGAATGTTGCTATTTTCATATTATTCTATTGGATGTGAACTGTTTCCTCAATAATGACTTCAAATTCAAGACTTGCATTGCCAACTCAGTTGCAAAGGAAGGATGGTTACAAAATGGAGCATCACTTTTGGAATCCTAATTTCATATCGTGGAAAGGAAGAAAATTATTTGCTAAATCCAGTGTTATGCATTAGACATAAAACGTTCTCCAAACTCTCATGTGTGTAGAAGGTGATTAGATTATGGGGTGCTATACTTCTCAGTGGATGAATTAATCAGATGAAACAGTGGATTAATCCAAACTAATGAGTTCTTCTCTGCCTGTGTTCTTTGGAGCTGGAAACCTGGTCTAGATTGCCAGGTGCCAGGAGCAGTGACCTGAAGTGCTGTACTTGTGTCTCAAGTCCTTTCTTTCCACGCTCTGTGCTTTCTGGTTGCCACCACTGAATATATTTCTCTTACTGTGCTCCTCAGCCATGCTATACTGCCTTCCAACCATGGCGTGAAAACCATGAGGCAAAAAAACAACATTTCCTAAGCTGCAGGTGTTGGGTACTGTGTTTCACTGATAGGAAAGTAGGTACTACCACCAGCAAGTTTGTTTGTGAAGAGAAAAGCTAAAGAAGTAGTAAAGTTATATTGACAAGAAAAATGCGCACAAATTAGAAAGCAAAATTTGCTGATTGTCATGGCATTCAGAAAGCACAGTTACCCTCAGCCCACAAATGTATTCTAATATAGTAAAGCAATACTGTCTAAACTGTATCAAGCACTAGGACACAATTCCCCAGAAATGTAGTAAAGTCTATTTGTCAAATTTCTAGAGGAAACATTTATTACTTTTGAAACAATCATGGTAAAATTTAGAAAAATTTAAAGAAGTATTCTTAAGAATAATTCCTATTTTAAAAGTCCTTCATTAAAGTAAGAGTTACTTTATTATTAAGAAATTAAGAGTTTTCCGATTAAATTTACAAAATTTGAATTTAATCAAGTCACTGTTAAATAAATACCTGTTCGATTTCTGTTTCTCACAGGAAATCTAAACTTAATCACATTTCTTCAATTATTGGGAATTTGCTAAGAATTTCAGACACGCCACAGTATAAAGATGATTTAATGTACCCTTAGGGCTTTATCACTCCTTTGATGCTGCTTTTTAGATCCATCATCACTGTGACCATCATCATTTTCACACCTTTTCAATTACTGCACAGCTCTTTGGAAATCTGTGCACAATTTTCCTTCCATTCACATTATTGGCTCGCTATCATAAATCGATTTCCCAGTCCCTGCTTCTCAGCAGAACTTGGTAGTGTCCAGAGTCTTGTTAACTCTACACCTCCTGACCAGATATGCTTTTAACTGCCTTTTCCAGAACTTATATTTGGTTCTAAGATGAGTAAATTCAGGAACATTTGACAAAGGAGTAGAGAATGATGGGAAAGGAGCTGTCCTGTTTTAAATTAGCTGTCATAAAAAGCTAGATTGTAGGGCTTGGGATTTAGCTCAGTGGCATAAGCATCTGCCTTGCCAGCGTGCAGTTGTGAGTTCAATCCACAGTGTCAAAAACAAAACAAAACAAACCAAAACAAAAACCCTAGATTGTCTTCTTTTCTTTTTTTAAATTATTTTATTTAAAGAGAAAAAAAACAAAACAGAATAAAGGGTAGCAACAATACAGAATTCCAAGGAAAAAAGAAAAAGAACAACAACAAAAAAACCTAAGAAATTATTACTTGACAAATTGCATACTGACTTCTTGGATATAATTGTTCAAATTACAAAGTTAAAACATGTAAAGTAGACATTCAAACAGTGAGACTGTTAACAGTTCTGCTCCACAATCTGACAAAAACAGCAATATGGTCATCCATCTTGCCCACTCAAATATACATGCAATTATATCAAAAGGGTAAAATTAATCACAACAAAACAGAGCAAAGCGGATCACAAGAAAGGAATGTAAGAGACAAAAATTTCAAAACTAGACAATCAGAGATATTCACTCTCTATCATATTGACTCTTGTTTTCTTCCAAATAGCTGTCTGTATTGTCACATACAGGGAATTCTCATGAAACAACATAGTATGGAATTGATCTGAGCATGACAAGAAGGGCATTTGAGGTCTTCAAGACCAGACATTAGGGGAGCCAAGAATGGCTGTCATAGTGTCTCTCATTCTCCTCAAAACAGCTGTCCATACCTTCATGTGTTTTGAACTTAAACAAGGCAAAGCAAGCTTAGATCACTTTGAACAAAAAGTGATAGTTTTGCTGGACTTCACATCAAGACATTATGGAATCAGCACTGAGTATTGTAGTATCTCTTTTTCTTCAAAGTAGTTGTTCATTTCAACATGTGTTATATAGTTGGTTCTTGTAAACTGTTTATAAGCTCTAAACATGTATGAGTCTTTCATCATAAATTTCCAATTGTAAACAAGTAGCCAAAGAGTAAAAAGGAAAGAAGCCAGGTGGGGAAAACATTGGGGAACACGACAAGAAAAATATCAAATTTTTCCTACCCTTCTATTTCTTTTCCAAGGGCCAGCATGTTCAGTCCATTTTCACATAGCAACAACAACAACAACAAAAAAAAAAAAAACGCATGAACAGGTACATCCTCCATTAAACATTCAGTGAGTATTGAGGTAATATATCCACATTTCATTATGTGAGTTCTAATTGTATTTCATAAAAGGTCAACCAAACACAGTTTTGATTGTTATGCATGTTTCAAGTTCTTTTAATAAAATATGAGCATTTCACTTCTTTCAAAGTCCATATAAAACTTCCACACAGACACAAAAGTTTTATTTATCATTATCAAAATTTAAAATTGACCAGTATGCACTTAGCTAGATAAATGGTTATGGACACTGTAATGCATTATGATAATTAAATATTATTAAACAATAAAAATACTTGTCAAGTTATGATGTGGGAGAATCTAAATTTTTAATACTCAGTAGAAAAAGGAAGTTCATAAAGGTTCATACTGTAGGATTTCTGCAATGTAAAATTCTAGAAAATGTAAATTATGGGAACAATTTGAAAAAAGCAGTAGTTGACATATTCTAGGGGACAGGAAAGGATCATGAGGGAGGAGCCTGATTGTCCTTGGCAGTGCAGTTGCTCAGCAATGACACTGTCATGTGTACATGTGTATTGTATGACCACCCATATCTGCTGATTGTGCATGACCAAGAGTGAGCCACAGTGTACATTACCGAGAGTGAGTGATAGTGGTGTGTCAGCGGAGCATTAGGTCTTGTAAAAAGTACTGTGTTCTGGTGGATGGGATGATCCTTACAATGAAGAAAACTACATAGGATAAGAGAATGAATTATTTGGGGAAACTGTGACTTTACTGAATTATTTGTGAATTTCAAACAGTTACAATAGTAACATCTTTATGAAAGAAGAGAGAGAGAGACAGAGAGAGATGGGGGAGAGAGAGAGACACAGAGGGAGAGAGAGAGAGAGAGAGAGAGAGAGAAGATGGGGGAGAGGAAAAGAATGAGAGCAGGTGGAGGTAGGAAAGTCCTTGGAGTAAGAAGACAGAAGGTAAAGAAGGAAGGAAGGAAGGAAGGAAGGAAGGAAGGAAGGAAGGAAGGAGAGAGAGAGAGGCAGAGAGAGAGAGAGAGATAGACAGACAGACAGATGGACAGTTAGGCTCCCTGACTGACTCCACTTATCCCAGGATGAGACACATGAGTCTGCCAGGCAATTTAGTTCAGTATTACAGATATCATTTGAAGGTGAAAATGATTTCAGAAAGGATATACCTAAATAACATCCAGAAATATAAAATTAGAAAAAATACAAAAGAAACATTATTTTTATTTTGTTTCTTTTTTTACATAGAAAAGATCATACAGATGTTCAGGCCAAGTTCGGTTTTGTAGGCCTTCGGTCCCAGCTCCTCATAGGATCGCAGATATAACTTTATAGAAAATGTTTAGTTTCTAAGACTACAGAGGTTTTATTCATTAGATGTCGAACATAAAATAAGGTGAAAATCAATCATGTTAATTTTCATATCTTGTTCATAGTTTGTGCTCCATGGAATCATTTGGTTAAGAACTTGAAGACTCCCATCTCCATCTGCGTTTCTCAGGCTCGGTTAGTCTAAATGACTTTGATAACAAGTTAACCCTGAACATCAGTAGTTTAATACAAGGAAAATGCATTTGTTGCCTAGATTTTGAGATCTCTCAAGGATTTCAAAAGTTTAAACAATGTTTACTAAATTAGAATCAGACTGAAGAAATAATTTCTGGTATTCTGTGGAAAGGTAATTATAGGCAATAATAATACACACTATTTATCACATAGTCAAAGAATAGAGCTACTTCATGTACATGTACAGATTCCCTACGATGAATCTAATCACTGTGTGTATTCAAATTGTACCAATAAATTTATAAAAAATGAATTAAGATGAATTACATATGAGTACCAATCTATCATGATTAGTGCAAACATTATGTGTTGCAAACATGGAATAATGAAAATAAAATTTAAAAAGAATAAACAAAAATATGTAGTAAAAAAACCGCTTTTGAATATGTCTACCCTAAAGAAATATGAATTTTGGCTGAGATAGGTATAATTTCTTATTTGAACATCACACAATGTATACATGCATCCAGACATCACATAATATCATATCTTTGTAATGCATAGAAATAAGAGACATTTTTATGCAAAAGTTATGCTTACAACTTAGTTTTCCTTAATAGTTAATTTTTCAGTATTTAGATAATATCAGTGATTAGACTCCATTATGAGACTTGAGGAATAAATTACTGCAGTTGTGTGCCTGTGTGAGCAAACACACAAATGAAAAAAATTCTGAGTGTTCCATGATTTTTAAATCAAACTATGTCCATACAGTCAGCATACAATCTGAGAAGGATTATGCCATACAGAATTAAATGCATTAGAATATCACAAAATTAAAGTAAACTAAAAAATGATTGGGAAATATTTAGCATTTTCTATGAGGCTAAATTTAGTCACTATTATATCATATACACCTCATGTAGGGGACAATGGCTAGATAAGAGAATTACATTTTTATCTAAATCAAAATGGCTCACTGTTAATATTTTCTTCACTCGATTAATATAACTGTTAATGAACTGCATTTAATTAATAAAGGCAGCTTTTGCATTTGATTTGCATGTCATTGCTACATTAGAATTGTTAATGTTCCTGGTTTTAGGTAGTCATTTTTCTTAGGTGATAAACTCCCTGATGACAATTGCCGTGTGATCACTACATTACCTCGGGTGGAGAACGTGTACAAGACATTAGTTACTTCACTGAATCGAGCTCGTGAAGTTGTACTGAACTCAGATCCAGCGAAGGCAGCTTTAATACGTTGACCTAATTAATTTAGTAATTGCTTTAATTACTGAGGCACATGCACAAAATGAGTAATGAGAATCTAAATCACGTTTTATATGTGATAAGCAAAACTATCAGTGGAAATTACTTTAAATTTATTCCTAATGATAGGTAATATGATGAACATTATTAAATTTTTTGAAACCATTATTCACATATAACAAAATTTTAACCAAAAAAGTATACTGAGTGTGGTCCAGAATTCTGATGGGTCTAGTAGATATACATTTTTATAGTACTTCATGAATATGAAGGAATTTTGAAAAAGAACTCATTTTCTAGAGAAAAGATGATATTTGCTTTTATTTATTGCTTTGCTATTCATTAAACACATGTCTGACTTTGAAATACCTAGGAGGGAAAATATATTTAGACATCAGTAATTTGAACATATATCTACCAAAACAAGATTGTAAACACAGGCTGGTAAATAATCCATCTGCTATTTCTATTTTTTGATTTATTTATTTCTTCAGGGTTAATCATCACAGATTTAAATATAACCTTATGAAACACTTTTTTGTTAGTCTGTTAAAAAAGATATGGTTTCAATGTTTATTATGTGACATCTATCTATCCATCTATCTATATCTATCTATCTATCTATCTATCTATCTATCTATATCAAGGGCAGGGCACTGTATCTAAATATGTTCAAATTTCGACTATCTTTTATCAATAATCAAGTAAGCTATTTTTTCCAGTTATTTCCAGTTTGGTAATGTTACCTTAACAATATGAAAAATGAGGCAGTTTGTAGAAATAAGTCCTTTTACATTCATAGAAAAGTATGTTAAATACTGCTTGAGGCTCTTGTTCTATGGTCAAGAAAAATTGTTTCTGCAATTTAAACTGTTAAAAAGGTGTAAGAAGTATAATAAAATTTCTACAAAATAAATATTATATTGCATCAAATTCTATACAAATGATTGACATTTCCTTGTCTTTCATAATGCTGTTTCCCTCCATTACATTCTTCCATTTTGAGGGTCCTAGAGATACCATCTACTTTTTTTGAGACCAAATGTATTTGCTCAGTTTAATAGTTTAACAAAATATAGACAAGGAAATCATTGTTAGCAATAAAATGTGATTAATGGAGAAAACTTTGCTTATATGTATCCTAAGCATTAGCACTGTTTATGACATTTGTTTATCTATAGTAAAGCTTTCTACTCTAAATGAAATAAACATGGACACAACTGTAAAATCGGTCATTAATAGCAAATATCTACTAGGAATATCAATACATTAAAGGTATATTTACTCAGTCAGTGGAACTGAGTAATCTTTGTCCATCTCTCATTGTTTGATATTCAGTAATTTGCCTTTACTTATTTAACTGACATTCTAGTTAAACTGAGATCCCTGGTGTGATGCTTACTTTTATGTGTCACGTTGAGCTGACTAAGAGATGTCCAGATACTTAGAAAAATATTATTTATAGAGCATCTGTAAGCATCTTTCTAGATGAGAGCCACAATTTAATTAGTAGATCTGGCATAAGAAAGCTCCCTCACCAATTTAAACTGGCTTCCAACTACTGATTGTCTGCATAGAATACAACATCATAAACAAGTCAAATATACTCCCTGCTCAATGACATCCAAAATCTACTGCCTTGGAAATTAGAGATTCAGGTTTCTGATCCTTGGGCTTGTACTGAATTACACGATCAATTTCCTGATGTCCAGCCAGGGAATGACAACTCACTGGACTTCTCAGCCTAATATTTGAGCCAATTATAATAAATGTACTCCCGCCCTCTCTGTCTCTCTCTCTCTCTGTCTTTATCTCTCTCTCTCTCCTTTTCCTTCAACCTCATTTATTTCCTTTCCTTCTCTCTCTCCCCTTTTCCCTCTTTCCTTCACTTCTCCCTTCTATTTTTCTGGAGATCCCTTACTAGTGCACACGCGCACGTGCACACACACACACACACACACACACTGGTTTTAATTTTGACGTGCAAGTACTAAAAACATAATAATGTAGACTTGGCAGGAAAGACAATATGTTGCACTTAAAATTAATAAAATGAGATGCTTCAAAAGTTTTAAAGTAAAACCACGAAAATCCATAATAGATACCAGTTTGAAGAACAATTTCAAAATACGCCCATTAGGTATTCAAACTCATTGTTTGAGCTATTACTTAAAGTTGAAATTATTAGAAATTGGTTGTAAAATCATAGTATGTGTTAAAAATACAACGTTTGATTAAAAGTTCAGAAACTTATGAAAGTTACTTCTGTAATTTTAGAGTTATACATATACTTTACTACAAGCAGTGTATATATTATAATATATCTGGTTTGAGTAAGCATATTCCAAATACTATTTGGGACATTTTTACACTAATAAATATGGTTTAGTAGTATGTTTTATTATTGAGGCATACCTAAAATATATCAAACATTGAAATTTAAAGAAGGACCCTAGATTTTCATTGGGTAAATCTGTTAATTCTCACTATAAAGCATAAAAATAAAGGGCAAGAATATGTGAAAAAATATAAGGAATGATATTCTACATCAACACATTTGGTTTTTCTGGTTAGCCCTTAATTTGTGTTAATCTAGTGGTAGAGGGCTGTTTTAGTCTGCTTTTCATCCTTTGACGAGTATCAGAGAAGAACAATTTGGTGGTGGGTGGGCTTGTTATGTCTCATGGTCTCAGTTTCCATCCAGAAAGAGGTTCTTTAAAAGCATAAACATGTAAGGGTTGCTGGAGAAAAGCTCTTTGCTTCACAACAGTGAAAAAAGCAGAGAAAAAAAGTTCAGGGCTATCTGCAGAGAAAATAATCTCTGCAAGGCCAAGTCCGCAGTGATTTGTCTGATTCAATTAAGATCCACTTCCTAGTAAGTCTATTGAGTTGTAAATTCATCAGTTGACTAATGCAGTGATGTGATTAAAACTCTCATCTATGCCTCACTTCTGAAGATTGATGCCCAGGGTTTATGAGGGTTAATTCTGATTATTCAGCTTCGTTGGATTAAGAAATGCATAGTAGATATTTAAGACTTGCCCCTGGTGTGTCCGTGTGGGACTTGTAGGTATGAGCTCCATACTGTCTATGATTCCACACCTGTTCTTTTCTGGCTCCATTGCCTGGCTTGCTTTTTTCAGCTGCTATGAATTAAGTATCTTTGCTCAGCCGGAAACTCCTACCACAAGCTTTTTGCCTTTGAGCTTGAAACTACAAGCCAGCTATGTATAACCTTCCCACTTTTAAGATGTGGGTGTCAGGTATTGTGTCTTAGTGATGAGAAAGCAAGTAATACAGGCTATTGAGATGTCAAAACGTGAGTCACTGGCAACACTTTGAACTATAACAAAGAGGGTATGTGAGATATTTGAAGGTTTAAAAATAGAAATAGGAATAGAAACAGAAATTCTGAAAAACTGCTCTTCTTGTACTTACATCAGTTTTCTCTACGTAGGATAAGAAATGTGATTCCATCGCTAATGTAGCTTTTTCTTTTATGCTACATTGTGTCAGTTTCTTTCCTAGAAACCAGTGACATACTCAATAAACTTAGGAAATTGTAAGATCTACTATTATTCTGAATTTTTAAAATGCATTTTAATTGTTATACAAAACATAAAATTATACTTATTACATTGATTCCTTGATTGTGGCATGTATGCGTGTAAGGCTTAAATCAAATTATAAGTGTTTAATCTTCTTAAAATGTGATTTCTTCATGTAGAAATTTTTCAAAAATCATTATTTCTATAATTTAAAAATGTACATTGTATCATGGTTATGAATTTACATGGTTATGAGTTTATAATAGCAACTGAGAATTTCTTTCCCTAGCTGTAACTTCGTACCTGTTACACGTTTCATCTAGATGTCTCCCCAAACTCTTACGTAATTATAGATTGGGTTTGGGGGAGGTGGCTCAATCGTGGGTGTGCATTAGTCCACTGGCTAGTTTAGTACAGTTCTGGGTTTAAGTGATGGAATTACTGAAAAGCAAAGACTCACCCTACGTGTGGGTTGCAGCAGTCAGTAGCCTAGATAGAATAAAATGGGTAAGAAGGAAGATTTGATGCTCCCTGTGTGCCATGCCACGGACTTGTCTCCTGTCATGCTGCCCTACTTTGAAGCCAACTGACTATGGATTGAAGCCTCTACAAACCATGAGCTGATATAAGCTTTTCCTCCTTTAACTTGTGTGTATTTCATCCCAGCCATTAGAAAGTAACTAAAACAGTGCCTATTGTTCAATATTTCTTTTTCTTTTGTTGGGGGAGGGAATAAACAAAAATATTTTACTTTTTATTAAGCTTATTGATACAATTTAGGTATACATCATGATATATCCTGAATCCTCTGTTTTTCCTCCTAAACCCTTTCATCCCTTTCCATCACTCTTCCCTTCCTTATTTACAAAGCTGTTTCCATTTTATCCTACTTTTATAATTTTTTTTAATTTTTCCTTCCTTTCTTTTCTCCTACCCTTCCCTAGTTCCTCTTTCTTTTGAGCAGTTTCTTCCTATTTCACAATACCTTTTATACTCTTTGGTCCTTATTTGCACTTTAATTATCTCACATCAGAGAAACACTTTGGTATTTGCACATGTGTTTCTGATTTACTTCGCTTAAGAGTAGGATCTCAAGGTATATCCATTTATCTAGAAGTTTCTTAACATTTCTTAACCCTCTCTCATCAACTCATTCTCTAGGCTTCTAATAACTGCTACTCATCTCAGTTTGGAGGATACTACAGTGTGATATCCGTGTTCAGGTAACAAGAGTCAGTAAATGTAATAATATCCAGTTTTTAGAAATAATTATTGATTTATCATAATTGATAAACCATAAGAATAAGCATAGTGTAACTCGAAGGACATACACTAATAAATAAAATGCATTTTTCTTTCAATTAATTTCATGAAGAACAGAGTAGGTGTGGGTGTAGCTTTGGTACTGTTGATAAATTTACCAGGTAAATTTTATATAAGTCATGACAATACACAGAATAATGCACAAATATATCTGTATCTTTTTGAGAAACTAAAAAAGGAATCTGAAAGAAATATTTTGAGAAATAATCTCAGATCTTCTATTCCTAGACTACTGAAAATATCCATGTGAACATTTAAAAAATTGTGGAAGACAGCAATGGGGATAATGATTTGTTCTTAAAATAATAAAGAATATTAGAATCTTAAGTATATATATGTATATGTATATATATATATATATATTAGTATCAAACACACACTTCCATAATAGCTTGAAAAATTTTATGTATATCTTGGAAATTATGATACGAGAAGATCTAGAGAAAAAATTATAGTACATGAAGATCCAGAGAAGAAAACAGTAGTTTGGAAATGTTTAAGTAGTTTAAGAAGTTTTCAAATTAAAATCAGTATAGTAAATATGACTAAATTGGCATATAAACAAAATGTCTATCAAATATTAATATGCAATGCAAAATGCTTCTTTTGCATAGACTATAATTTAACTGTTTCTTTTTTGAGTTCACTGTATGACTGGTTGATTGTGAGAAGTGAGTTGTTATTGCCTTCTACTACTGTAGTACTGGAACCTGTCTCTCTCTCTCTGATCTATAAATATTGACTGAACAGATTTGGTTGCTCATATATGAGGTACACATAAATTGAGAATTACTCTTTCATTTAGCTGAAATGACCCTTTTATCATTATGCAATAACAATTGTTATAGCTTTTAACTGCCTTTGATATAAAATCTATTTTGTTTTACATATATGTAAAGCAAAAATCATCAAGAAAATACACATAAAATATTCTACATAAATAACAATAAATATATCAATCAATTTATTTTTCAAATACTGATAAAATAATTTATAAGTCTCTTCAATTGTGAACATAATAATTTCAATATAACATTTCTATGTCTTTTATGTATATATTACTGTTTCATGTACTGTATGATTTTGTTCTTGATTCTATTTATTCAGCTCTCATATTGTCAACTTTTAAAATAAGACTGACATCAGATTTAAATGCACAAGAGTCTAAAATTTGTCACTAGCCACCACTTCTTGACAGTATAAATAAAATTGAAAATTTTGCTTGGAAATTGATTTTAGTGTAATGTTAATCATATAAAGAAAAAAAGATTTAATTTTTCCTATAGCTTTATATCTGGAATTAGGTCAGTTACTTTAAAAATGAATTTTTTTGTATCTATATTTTATGGACACATGAATTCCTATTTCAAATGCATGTTCAATAAAGTAAAGTTGATATGGAAGTCATTTTGGTGTTTCTAAATTTAGATGAGTTCCAGTTCATTAAAAATTATATAATACAAACTATGTTCATAATAAAGAAATTTAACAGAATTTTGTCGGATTGTAACAATAACCTAACAATAACCCAGACCAAAGGGACTTGAAGTTTTATAAGGGTAATCTCAGTAAATCTGTTTTTTAATTTTTATTTATTTATTTATTTATTTATTTATTTTTATTGGTACCAGGGATCAAAGTCACAACCGTGCACTTGCAAGGCAGGCGCTTATGTTGCTGAGCTAAATCCCTAGTTCCTGTAAAGGTAATTTCAAAAGAATAGGCCATTACTCTCTGTGAGGAATATATTCAGATTGTAAGGCAAAAACTGATTTTTCTATTTTGAAAAGGTTCTACAACTACATCATATTGCAAGGTCCAAAAGTCTTTGGTTAGCAAATTTGCATCAATAAAATAGATGATTTTCAACCTTGCAATCTTTCAACCCATAAGGAGAGGAAACTATTTCTTTTTATGCTTAGTTTTAGCTGTATGAAACCTCACTTTCTCTGCTCAGCTACTCCCAGAGGAGCTATGGTAAAATGCCATCAAATTCTGCAAGTTTCTGGACCTCAGCAGACTTACACAAATGAGAGAACACACACAATCCAGTCAGCTCCAGAGTTCATTTTTTTTTATTGCTTTCAATGTCAAACACAACGCAGATTCATTCTGATGACAGACCTTTGAAAATTTACACTGCTAAGGCGAACTCTGAGAACAGAATGCCTGAAGAAGTTCAAGCTACTTCTTAAATATAAAGCAATACTGGACTTCAAAATTCATTTGAGAAGCATATACTGAGTTATATATTTTGTGTATGCTGGTTTATAGATTTAGTGGATGAAATAATAAATTTAAAAACTAACAGAATCTTCCATTCAGATAAATAAAGCACTTACTTTTTTTTTTTTTTTCGGAAAGAACACATCTTTGGGAGGATAATCACAGGCTTAAATAAATTATCGGATTTGTTAACGATGCCATCGGCTGGGAGGCTCTCGTGTTTGCACGTGTACTTAGGCGGTGACAAGTAGTCCTCCTTTGGGTTGTGATTACCCTCCCGAGCAACTCCAAAGCAAGTCAGAGTCACCGCCACTGCTGTGTTCACGGTTCGAGTGACTTCATCCGGTGTCTTCCCCAGGACGGGGTTTACCTCCATGATGTCCAGTCCCGAGAGGAGCCCTGTCTTGTAAATCTCCTCCGCGATGTACATGCCTTCTCGGAGAGACAGACCTCCCACGACAGGGGTGCCCGTGGCAGGTGTGACGGAAGGGTCCAGTCCGTCGACATCAAAGCTCAGGTGGATCCGCCTTTTCTTCCTTCCCAGCAGATCGGCCAGCGCTTCCTCCATCACCTTGCCCATTCCCAGTCTGTCCACTTCCGTCATTGAAAAACACTTGATGCCCAGGGTTTTCACAATGTAGTGCTCGCCGGGGTCCACGTTTCTCAAGCCAATGTACACGATGTCCTTGGCCGATGGATAGAAAGAAAAGTGAGTTACGCAGGTGTGCACCATATTAACCACTTCAAGTTCATTAATCATCATTCACAAATGATGAATAGAACACATCAGGTTTGGAGAAACAAGAAGCCAAGTAGATTATATTATACACAGCTGTAAACACAGAAAGCACTATATGAGTGGGTGATCAATTTTGAAAATCCCTGAGTTTTACTTTCAGTAACATCAATTTTATGCAAGAACCTAGGGAAAGATATTTAATACAAGAGATGATGGTCAAGCTAATAATTTCCATATTTGCAGGTAGAAACAAGAAGGAAGACAAAGGATTTTCTTCAAAACTTAAAGAGTGGAAGACTAGAAAAATTCCAGAAACCATAATGGCATTTTAACATCCTACCAAATGGACAGATCTGGTAATACAGGAACAAGGCACACAGTATGTTCAGCAAATAGAGAGTAATATTTCCCATAGCATTTGCCAAAGAAGATTGAAAAGTTTAAGTAGAGAACCACAAGGCGGAAAGAAATTTTTTCCCACGTATCTTCATTCCAGTATAATGAAGATCTTCAGCTGAAATTGAAAAAAAAAAAGAAAAGAAAAGAAAAGAAAAGAAAAGAAAAGAAAAGAAAAGAAAAGAAAGGAAACGAAAAAAGAAAAAGAAAAAGAAAAAAATCATGCTGACAAGGGAGGAAGAATCTTGGTCAAAGGTTTGGGTTATCCACCAAGGGAAGAGACTTGCCAGTAATGGTCCCTTTAACCTTCATGTGTATTTTGGAGCACTACCGTCTCTCTCACATAAAGGTTGTTTGCTTTAGCATCTTTTATTCCTATTGTTATCTCCATCTTTAATATGTTTTCATTTATTTTCAAATATTAGATTTTTAATTGATTTCCTAAAGAACCTTTAGAACTTCAACCCAATAAGAGAACATCTTCCTATTTTGAGCTACAGTAACAGTTATTTATTTGCCTTTTGGGGCACTATTTTTACCCATGGAAAATTTCTGGTATCAAGGCAGTCATGAGAGCATTTATTTTCTTTTGGTGTACCGAAACTGACTGAATCTTGCTTTTAAATATTACCCACTAACGTTCAGTAGAAGAGCCCTAGGGATGCAAATCTTAGAACTTTTCTGAAACTCTATCATTACTTATGAGTTATCATGTATCTCATTCTGGTTAAAATGTGTAAGCAAAATATCATCAAAGGCTATATTCTCCAGCTGGAAGAAGCAAAGAAAAAAGGAAAATGGGAAAGAAATGTGTTTTTGGGCACCAATAATTTTCCCATTTAGTTTCAAGCCACTCCTGTGAGTTTTGCCTGTATGTTGTAACAAATAAAAAATTTGAGAATTGCAAACTTGGGAAATTTTTCAAAAGGGAAAAATATGTACAGATTCTTTTAATGACAGTCACAGTACTTGGGCACATATTTTCTAAAATGTGCTACATGAGTCTTATGTGTAGGAAAAGTCCTTACAAAATTTCAAATACTTTATTCTATCTCTTTGTTTTAGAATAAAATATTAAACCATTGATTTGGAAAGATATTTCACTCATGCATGAAAATTCAAGTATCCATAACAGAAAGGTGAATAAACAGGCTTCCACCGAATGGCCAAATATGTAGAATAGTTGACAAGTAGCTATGGTAGCTAAGTAGAAAGCCTTAACATGTTATTTAGTATAAATCTTACACTTTAGGATGGTTGACAGTTTTCAGACACATTGACATATAGCACTGTTGAATAGTCTGCCTCTTTAATAAGCATTTTTGGACACTTGGTACAAACCTTAAATGAAAGTCATCAATACTAATACAAAACTTTCTTCAGAGTGATACAAATTTAGAAACGACAATAGAGTAAAGTTAAATGCAGTCAGCTCAGTGAGCACTACTTAGGTCCCTGCACATGCAGGCTGATTATCTGGAAAGAGAATGAAGGCATAACTATACTATAGTTATCAGTGTATGTTTTGGGTGCATAATCATAGCAATGTTCTGAGGGAACAGGATATATATATATATATATATATATATATATATGATATCTTTTTAAATTAGTGATACAGTAGTTGATGCTTGCAGTAGACAGTGATTGCATGCAGAGATTACATTCCTTGTTGGAAGTTGGAACACATTTGTAACGTACTTTAATTCTTTTCATTCATTTCCTCTCCCTTCCCTCCCTGTTCCCTCTATCTTTTAGTCCTATTCACTTTTGCCAAATATTCATTTTCTTGCTTCCTATTATATCTCTTTTACTTTGCCCATTAATTCATTTGCAATCTGGATTTCTCATATTGATTTAAAGCCACGCAATGTTTAAGATGTGTGTCTCATTTATTTTGCTTAGCATTAGGATCTCAAGGTGCATTCATTTGCTACAAATGACTCATTTTTATCTTTCTTTATGGCAGAGTAATCTTAATCATTTTTCTTCCTGTTTGCCTCTCCTCCCTCCCTTACCCCCACCTAGTCCTTTTACCATCTCCATGAAGTCTACTTGCCTATTTCCTCTCATGTTTCTTTTATTTTGCCTCTTAAAGTATTTATATTTCAGGTTCTCACATAAGATTAGCCATGCACTATTTAACAGGCTCCATCTGTTTTACTTAGCAGTATTGGTCTCAAGACACATTCGTTTTCCTACCTTGAGTCATTGAAGTCTCGCGTCCCAGGAGATGGGCCATAACCTGGCAGCTGAGTCTGTGGACTCGTCAGTACCTGTGAGAGGCTGAGGCAGGTATTAGAATACCATAGTAACATGCGTGTGTTTTAAGTTCAGTATGATATTTGCAAGAGTTTTTATTGGTATATGTTTGAGATACATAATTATATTCATCTTTGGGAATTGATACATACACATTTTTCATTTCAGTTATTTTCTTTCTCCTTCCTCTCTCTACTTTCCCCTCCCTCGCCTTCCTTCCATTCCTTTTCCCTTCTCTCCAAAGTCTACCTCCGTGTTTCTTATCATCTCTCTTTTATGTTCTTTTTAAATTATTGATATTTTGAGACTTCTTATTTAAAAGATACCATATTATATTTATCCTTCCGTGTTTGATATATTTCACTTAGCATTACGGTCTAAGGATTAATTAAAGGAGAAGATGTAGGTTCTAGGATTTAAAAAGTTAAGGAATAGTAAGAGAAAGATCTTTGGTGGTCGTAATAAATTTTTATTGCTTACATACATATATAATGGATTAAAATAAAAGAAATATATAGTTGCTCAATTCTTAGAGTCAAATGTTTGGGTCCCACTGCCTGAAAGAAAGGAGTGGACATTAGACCTCTCTTGGGGCTGCTGTGTGAATATGTGTCATTGCATTTTTCAACTCCTAAGAGTGGCCATGCTTTCCTTACTCCTGGACCACTTCATTCTCCTTGAAATGCAGCAGTATGACATCTCTATAATCATGGTTTCATGGTCTCTTGTCTTTCTTGAGACAGAGTTAAGAAAGACGCTGTTTTAAAGGGCTCAGATGACATCAGATCCTCCTGAGTACACTAATTCAGAAAAACCTCTCAGTCCCAAGATTTATCACCTTAATTATGTCTGCAAACCTCCTCTGTCAGTGAGGCTGTCTTAGCCCCAGGCTCAGGTCACCAGGACACAATTATTTCTGAAACCAATACCTTATACAGAAACGTGGCATTTAAATGCAATCCTGGATGAAGCAGTTCTTATTCTGAATTGTAATATCATGACTCACATTTTCTACTTAGTTTTTATAACTTCTTTCAAGAAAATTACACTTCAAAATGCTTGTCTACACTGAGAAGATTTTGGATGTTCTGTTATTCAGAATTACAGACATTTATAAGGTGTAATTAAACAGTCAGATATAGAAAGACATTTTAAAAGTTGTTAAATAGGATGTGACATTAAGAAGATATCAGAATGAGAAACACAAACCTTCTTTCCTACACACACACACACACACACACACACACTCCCCAAAAAAGAAGCTGACATTGTCCCTCAACAATACCCTAAAGAAGGAAAAAGACTCAATTTAAAAGCTTAGGAAACAAGATAGAAAATAATTGCACAGGTACTATCACTGCGCAGATTGACACACCTAAAATGCCCAGGTATCTGGAGATTATGAGGAACTGAGAAATAGGATTGGGACTATCCATACTAGTCATGGCACAGGAGTTACTGATGCCCCCAAGAGCCTGCTCTGCAGAGGAAACCAACAGTCCTCAGTACGAAGAAAACCCTCAACCCTCCCTCAGGGACTCCTTAGAGAGGGAAGCAGCGCAGCACATCATGCCTCCTTCAGCTCAGCTGCCACTGTTTCCGTGGGACAGGACGCTCCCAGCGCCGTGTGCACTGCAAACCTGGGGCCACAGCTGCTGGGGAGATGCCAACACCCCAGGCGTCAGCTCAGTAGCCACTCTCGCCTTCCTGCGTTCCTGGATCTATTGCTCCATCCGTCACACCTGCGCTTCCAACACAGCAGTCGCTGCTGATAAGGACTCTGTGGAGTCCTGTCTCTGAGCACCACGGCACAGACCCTGGCATTGCAGCCTTTCTGTGACCTCTGATGCCTGACACACCATCAGTGCTAGCTTGTCCATCCCTAGATCCCCCAACCTGCTGCCCAGGAAACAGTACTGAGAATCAACAAATGGGATCCCATCCAATTAAAAACTTCTACAGAGCAAAACAAACAACCCGCAGAGTGGGAAGACCACCTACAGAATATACAAAGAAACAAAATAGCCAGTGATTCTTCAGAGGACTCATATCTAGAACACAGAAAGAATTTTTAAAAATAGACCACTCAAAATAAAAGATTCAACAAAACACCAGCAATTGAAATGATTGGACCTATTGCAGAAAAGGAAGTACAAATGATCAGTAAATATGTACAGAAATCCTCAGTATTGGTTACCAATGGAGAAACGCATAGTAAAACCATACTGAGACTGCACCTCACCTCAGGAAGAATATGAATATATTGAGATATCAGTAATGAATGCCAGAGAGGCTGTGGGGGAAAAGGAAATACTTTAGAGCGTTAGTGGAATGTAAACTAGTGTAATTACTTTGGAAGTCAGTGTAGAGATTCCTCAAGATACCAAGCCTAAAAATTTCATTTGACTCAGTTTTCCCATTCTAGCTATCATCCTAAAAGATTTAAAAACATGATATTCCAGTGACATATGCATGCCCGTGTTTATAGTAGCACAATTCATAATAGTTACAACTCAGAATAATGTACACGTTCACTGACATGAATGGACAAAGAAAATGTGGGATTTATGTCCAGTGGAGTATGCCTGTGCTAAAAGACAAACTTATTTGTGGGAAAATGGCTGCATCTTGAGACCATAATGTTAAATGAAATAAGTCAAGCACACAAGCTTAAGTATCACATAATTCCTCTTATAAGAGAAGCCCAAAGAATAAATAAGGAGCAAAATAAAAGACAGATAATAGAACAAAGAGAGGTAGGACATTCTCAAGAGGATCAGGAGATGGGGGGAGGATAAGGGGAGAGAAATGGGATTGCAAAAGCAATGAAGGTATGTTCTATACACGTAGCAGCTCCACACAGATTGTAATTCACAGTGTGCATTGAGTACTGCACACTTGCATTAGCAAACAAAAAAAGAAAAAAAATGATGCAAAGAAATTAGTATTCAATGTTATCTAGGCAACGGTAATTACTCTCTAACATCATTGCTTTGCATTCTGCATCTCAAGTCTCATCTTTGACATGCAGATTTTTCAACTATAACCTTATGTCTGATTGAATCTGTAACTCAACAAGCTTCTTACTAAAGTTGTAATCATTTCTCCATCCTTAGTTCTTTCTCTCTCTTTCTTTTGTACAATTATCTTGGTTCTTCAATGTACAATCAACCTTGGAGTAATAATAGAATTTATCGCCTCTAAACCGTTTCAAGCTGTTATAATATTTTATATATTTGATGTGTATGACGATGTATTATTAATCACATCTCTATTCTAACTTTCATTTCAGCATTTTAATTCAAACTTATATTGTATTTGGCCTCAAAAATTACTACATATCACTGTAAAACTACAACGTCACACACACAGGCTATAGTATAAAGAGGTTTCTCAAACATACAAATTTTAAAGTGTTTGTTTATTGTTTCATGTATATCAAAATTTCTTAATATTTTAGATGATGTGTGCTACTGTAATTTTTATAATTTTTTTCAATTTAATTGCCATTTTTACATAGCATATGATTGATTTTTAGAACCAATATTTTAAAATACCATATTCTAAAATACTGTATAGGAATACTATTTTAACATGTGAGATAATTTAAACTTCCATTTAACACTGGATGTTTACTATTTTATTTACTTTAATTTCCTTATATAAATAAAAGTGGTCTTGAGCATATGTCCCCATTTAACTGGGGCTACACTAGGTTGGATTCTGTGTAACTGATTTTCTACAGAATAATCCAAGCTTATATTCCAAAATAAGGAACAGAGAGCAAACATGGTCCCAAGTTAATAAATGTCCTTAGCATTTGGATTTTAGGCCCCCTTTTTGAAGTCGCATTTATTGAACTATATCATCTCAAATCATTTAAATATCCAGGTGGTCAAGCAAACAGGGAATAAAACTTCTGCCTCTGAAAGCAAAGAATAAAATGCTCTGCATACTCAGTGTTAGCAGCGATTCATAAGCCAGATCAATGGCTGCACCCCAATCAACAGTAATTAAACTTGCCCTTCACTGGAGAACTATGGTCAGAGTTCTTTTCCAATTGCTGCAATTTTTACTCTACAAATAGATCTATTAATATTCTGCAAACAACATGTGAACTCATCTTACTTTTGTGCCAACTAAATGGAGAATATAGTTGAAGTAATATTGACATTACATAAAACCTATATTTCTTACATCGATATTCAAATTAAAGCTCTATATGTGTCCCCTACAAAATGACAATTATGATTTCCTAATTTTGATTTTTTATGACTGCAACACTTTGGCATGGGCTTTCATTTCGTGCATACATGGATGATGTTTCTGCAGTATTACCCTTCCTGGTTTTCAATAAAATTCTTTTTTTTAATATCACAGAAAAGTTGATAGAATTGAGTAAGCTTCAAAAGAAAATCAATTTCCTTTGCTACATTTAATGTGAACATTTAGTGAAATTCTGCAGCTTCAAATTCATTTTCCTCAATATTTCTGATCATTAATATAATCTCTATTTCTAAATTTCCAAATTTTTCATCAGAGACACTTGAATGTATTAAGTGACATCTTATAAAGGTTTTCCAAATCTCCTAATTCAGCTGTATCCAGATTATCTGTTTATATTGTTGAATTTTAAAGCCATCAGAATAGCTGGCCATATATATATATATATATATATATATATATATATACCTATGACAAGACATAGGAGTATGACTGACTAGGTAGAAAACGACTCTAGAAATTATTAAATAATCAGATAGAGTTTAGAGATGATGAGTTTTCCTGTGTGGTGAATAGATCCCTATTCTCACTAGGGTAGCAAAACAGGATGACAGCTTCAGAAGAAAGAAGTATTCTATTATTACACAATTCGACTGAGGCAGACACTACAGATACTGAGACATGCAATTAAATACATTTCTTTTGTTCAAGTCACAAGAAAGATTTTTTTCCTATCAAAACTTAGAAATATTAAAACTAATATAAAAACTAAGAAGTATGCTTAACTTTGCCTGGAACAAAGATATTTTAAAGATATCATCAAGCATTATAAATGTTCATTTTCTCTTCTGTACTGTAACATGTACAAGATTTCTCCAGAGCTAAAAATGCCAGAGACCTTTATAAAATCTTGAGTGAGGAAACAAAGTGACAAATTTTATCTAATTATTCTTCTAAGAAGAAAGAATTATAATATATATATATATGTATATGTATATATATATATATAACAATCTACAAAATTATTGGGTCTACAGTATTTTCTAAAATTGTCTCTGAAAGTGTATGGCATGTGAATTTTCATAGAACTTTTGCATGTGTATTAGTGGTTAGATTTCTTATACAGATTTAAAAGACTTAAAGATAGCAATTTTAACAAATAAAAAAGTATTAAATCTTTTTCAGACAAAGGTTTTACTTTAAATATCATTTACACACATAAAGAAAACACATTCCTAGCAATGGATCCTAATCTCATGACTATAGTTTTCAAATAATATTATAACATTCATATCCTAACCCAAGGAACATTTATATGTTATAATTTGACACTAATGTGGTACTTATGCTAATTTTTTCTTCTGCTAACTATAAGGATATCAAAAACAATATTGTGAAAAATTACGTTAATACTTAGATATATACTGAAGAATATAAGTTAATAATTCCTGATTATCTTAAAAGAAATAACTATGTAACTGTTAAAAATAATAGCTATGTAATAGCTAAAAATAATAGCTGTGTAATAGTTAAAAAATGGCTACATTTAACATTTACCTAATTCGTAGTGAAAACTACTGCTGGAAACTGCATTACCATGAATAGTGTATGTCCATGAAAATCGTGAACATATACACAGAAGAAACATGAGTAACTCAACAATAATGAACTAATTGAGCAAGCAGACTTAGCTTGGAAGTAAGAAAATTACATGAATACTGCACAAAGGTATATGAGTAGAATATTCTTGAATTGGCAAGTGGTGATGGATATATAGTAATGTTTTCAAGTTAAAGACACTGGTTTTAGTCTGCCTATCCAGACAGACAGTCCCATCAAAGTAACAAATATGAATGAAAAGGTTTAAAAATATTTTTGGAAATTTATTATTATTTGAAGCTGATGATACATTATGCTATTTTACAAATTACAGATCTGTAAATATGTTTACATTATATTAGTAAGCCTTGGTAGAAGTCACATGAAAAGAGCGAACCCACCAAAACTTATCTACAGTTGTCAGCATTCATTATGGAATAAAATTAATTAATTAAAGAGTAAAATGTCAATTCTATAATTTTCCATACACTGATGAAAAGAATTACATATAAAACATAAATGAAGCATGAAATATTTTAAATACAATTTATTAAAAATTAATAACAGAATTAGTAAAGTGAGTTCCAAAACTCTATTGCTGGTGAAGATTCACCTCTCCAGAATTTTCACTAAAATTTTAAATACATAATAAAATGTCAGAATCATACAGTAAGAAAATAACTGCATGACAAAGCTGACAGAATAAAATTGGAGTGACAGAGTCAGCCTGCTCGTTATCCAGCTAGAGTGACAGGAAACAGATAGGCTGTAACCAGCTAAAGCAAAACTAGGATGTTAAATTTGGTTATGCTTGTAAAAAAACATTCAGAAATATAAAGAAACAATTATCAGTGAGCTAAGCTTCAAGCTTCTTTTTCTCACTGTTTTCGTGTTCATATCACAGCACTGTCAAGAGCGTTTTAAAGTGCCTTGGGGGTAGGACTGGCATCTACCCAGGAATTTCTGCAAATGCAATTCTGAGGGGAATAAAAAGGAACGTAGAAAAGGAGTGGGAGTTGTGTTTTCTATTGCTTTTGTCACTTTTGTACAATTTTGAGAATAATTTTACAAATCTGTTCCTGTAGCAGTGGGACTCAGAAGCTGGATTTTCTTTCTAAAAATAACAAGCTTCTAAGGTTAGAGGTAGAGAACAGTTGTCCAGTGTGTGGTATAAAATGTACAGAGCAGCCCATAAATTATGCTAGACCCGGATCTGACAAGTTCCATGAAATTACGCTGATGAAAAACTAACCATTACTAGGGACATGACAAAGACATTACTTATCACCCGAATATGTGGACGTGAGCATCGCAATATTCTAATAACCATAGGTCTCTTTGTGAAATTTTCTAGTGGCCCCCATTAAGCTCACTCCTTGGAAATAGATATATGCAGTTTTTGGATTGAACACAGAGCGTATCCGTGTCTGGAGATAGTGCAAATAGACGGGAGAAATCTAAGACCTTCGGAGCTCAGAAGTCTGCCGCAAGAGAGAGAGGTAACAGATGACAGAGACTAAGGTCGTATACTAGTCAGCACTCTTATTGCTGAGGCACAATACTCAGCCCACAAGCTCAAACTTTCAGCACCAACCATAAACCTCTTGGTAATATACCTTGACGGTGCAAGATGTTTCTGTCATCATGGCCACAGGTGCGGTGCCAGAGAGGAGAGGGACCAGCTCTAAACCCAACATCATCCATTTAAGGCCTGTGCGGACATGCCCAGAAATGAATTTTACTAACTCCCTGGGTAGCTGGGGTATAATGATACTCACAGAGTGCATTCTTTGAGTTACCGTTGCATAATCTGTTGATCAAATAATAAAGGATTTTTATCTTAGAGAATGAGCACAATTGGTGAGAATGTTTTCTTGTATAAAAGTTGGAAAACTGCATTGATATATGACAATACATTGATATTATGTTGAAGTCAGCTGTTGCTCGAGATTAGGAGGAATAGTCTACATAGGGAACCAGTATTTACTCTCAGGTGGAATTTCTTAGTATTTACATACATAGTACATGATAGAACATCTTTTGCAATTTCTCAAACAACCTTCATGTTCCTTTTTGAATCAGAGCCTCAACAAAGTACATTAATCTACATAAACATATATAACATATATCATACAGATGGAAAGAGAGACACAGAGAGAGAGAGAGAGGGAGATAAGAGACAGAAAGAAGAAAGAGGAGGATGAGGTGGGCAATGCAGATGTGAGAAATGTTCAACATGAATTTATGAAAATACATGTTTTGCCAAAGCAAGGAAAGGTGATTATATAAAGTACTTAAAATATCATAAGGAAAGTATCTATGGTAAAATTCTTCAATCGTAGCAGTAGAATGTAACTAACATTTTACCCAGGAGAAATAATGCATGATGTGTTTAGGTACAAGTCCATTTTCAAAATCAAAAGGGGGGGCAGATATTTCTAGGCAAAAAAGAACATTAAAGAAACAAAAGAAATAAAACCAGCTGACCATGCACAATCTCCATCCCTTTAAGTAGAAAGTTACCACCACTATTACCAAAATAATAGCAAAAACTCAAACTATGAGGAGAAACACAAAAACAAATTGATACCCTCATAAGAAATAACTCCAAAGTGTTTGAAGAAAGGAAGTAAAAACTGACTTTGGAGTGCAAATGTTAAACACACTGATTAACAGAACCTCTGATCAGTAACGTCTAATCCTGGAGGAAATTCACAACATAAGAGAAGGATCAAATCTGGAATATTCTCTGCTTAGAATTATTTCCTGTGATAGCTGAGAATATAAATTTTTTAAAATTATTCCATCTGTTAGTCTACCAGAGATCTTTGTGAAAACATTCTTCTCTATTGATAAATTGCAAGACATGATTTAGTCTATGAGGTAAATTAGTTTCTGTAACTCTTATTTCTCTATTCACCAATCTAGAATCTTGAAAAATCCACCTATTTTCTGCAAACTCACTTATGCAGACTGAAAACTACCACTGCTGGAAAGCAAGAGGGAGAAGGAGAAAAACACTGAAAAACACTGAAACACTGACAAACACTGTATACTGTCCACAATAAGAATTTTAGATACTGATTGACCTCAGGGTGAGGGAGTTCTTTATTAGTGCTTTTCTCATTTTCACACTATGTTAAACACACATAAAGCTAAGCTTTGTTTTATATGACATTTATATCACTGACTTCTCTATTTAAAGGTAGTTAATATAAAAAACTAAAAGTTTGACAACAACAATGGAATTCTTAAAAACAATTTAGGTAAAGTACATGGTCTTCCCAGTACATGCAGGAAAAGCCTTTTACAAAGTGTAACAACCATTCACAATGAAAAATGCAATGAAATATAAATTAAAAAACCTTCTTCTCATACTGATAAAAATCCAATTGTGATAAACCTGAAGCCAACATCATACAAATGGGGAAAACAACATTGTCTCTAAAATTAGTAAAGGCAAGGAAGTCATTTGTTACTAATCCTGTTCATTATAGTCCTTGAAATTTAGCCAAAGCAATTAGGGAAGAAAAAGAAATGAGAGATGTGATTAGGAAACGAAGAGGTCAAACTGTCTGGATCTGTAGATCTTAGGTCAGTTCCATAGAAGACACTCTAAGGCCAGTTGTGGTGGCCCAGGCCTGTAAATTCTCAGCCTGTGCTACATAGTGAGTGAGTTCAAGGCAGAGTAAACTACAAAGCAAGACCACACTAACACACACACACACACACACACACACACACACGCACACACTCTCACACACAAAAATCACAACCAAAAGAGTCTTAACATTAACACATTCAGCAAAGGATTAGAATATAAAATCAACACACAAAATATCAACAATGCCCCTGTTTGACAGTTAAACAATATACTAAAAAGTTGGCATTGTGTTGCAATCTGCAATCCCAGCACTTGGGCATCAGAAACAAGAGATCATCCTGAGTTTGAGGCCAACCTGGGCTACTTAGGAAGTTTGAGACCAGCCTTAACTGTATATCAATAACTTTTCTCAAAAGGAAAAAAAAATGTGGAGGGATACTAAGTACATAAAAGTCAACAGCCTAACCAAAAAGTACAAGATCCAATGAAGGATAAGACAGTTCTCTGAACAAGGAGACTGAGGAAGACATCAAAAATTGAAACAATATCTCCTGTTCATGGATAGGCAGATCAGTAATATCAAATGACCATGTTAGCAAAAGTGATGCAGGGTTAATACAATTTCAAAAACCTACCAAAAACTTTCTTCACAGAACTAGAAAATACAACCCTAAAATTTATATCAAACCAAAAAAGATGCAGAGCAAAGCACTTGTGCACAAAAATGACAAAGCAGAGGGCATTACAATCCTGAAATATGAGTTATGTTTACAGAGCTACAGTAACAAAAACAGAATAGTAGGAACACAAAAGGAGACATTTAGGTCAATTAAATAGAAGACACAAGAACAATCTCAAGCATAGTTAGCCATTTGATCTTTTACAAAGGATCAAAAATTCTGGGAAAAGACAGCCTACTTAACAAATGGTACTGGGAGAGCTAGTTATTCCCTTACAGAAACATGAATCTCTCACCCTGCACTAGAATAAAAGGAAAATGGTTCAATAACTAAAATATAAAGGGACACTGAATCTGATAGAAATAAAATAGGTAAAACTCTTACAGATCTAGGCACAAGAAAATATTTCTTCAACATAACACAAATTCCACATGAAATAGTTCCAAGAATCAACCAACGAGATTATATCAAAGAGAAAAAGCTTCTAAACAAGAGAAACATATCAGAGAATGAAGACACAGCTACAGGATAAAAGTATTGCCAGCCACTTATGTGATAATGGACTATAAATTAGAATATCCAAGGAACTAAAAGAAAAAGATAGATGCCCTTCTATAATAAAAGACCTAATCCAAAAATGAGCAAATGAAATGAATAGACACTTCTCAGAAGAAATACAAACGGACAAGAGACACATGAAAATAATGTTCATTATCACTGGCTAATAGATAAGTAGAAATTCAAATAACATTGAGATTTCATCTTATTCTAGAAATAATAGCCATGATTAAGAAATCATAAAATAACAAATGATAACACAGCTGAGGAGGAAAAAGAACTCTTCTACACTGTTGCTGGCACAGTAAACTAGTACAACCACAACTGAAATCAGTATGGAGATGTCTCCAAAAGCTAAAGCTAGAAGTTCTATTTTCCTGGCTATATCTTTTCTAGGAATTTTCCCCGAACAGATAATGTCATTGTATTACAGTGATACATGCATACATGCTTATAGCATTGTGATTCATAATAGGTAAATTATGAAAATGGCCTCGACACCCAGAAACATATGAATGGAAAAAGAAAATGTGGTGCACATACACAATGGATTGTTATTTAGTCATAAGGAAGGGTGATTTAAGCCATGTATAGTAAAAGCAATGGATCTTTAGGCTAAAACATTAAATAAAGTACATCAGATGTTAAAGGATAAATACCACATGTTGTTTTAAAAGTTACTTACTTTACATAGTTACTTATATAAAATGTAAGTAATTTAAAGGTAAGTTAAGGAAGAAAATAAGGAGAGATTATAGAAAATATACACGAGCAAAATAAAATGAAATAAAATATTAAGTCACTAAACTTTGTCGAACGTAAGACGGCCAAAGCATGAGATTCTAAGTACATTTTTCTTATCTCAGCATTGGAGAATAGTATGTAAAAGTGCTATTCTAGCCAAGCAGAGAAAGCCCTTTCCTAGCTGCGCCCTGAGGAGATTTTCTTGAATATATTTCCCATGAATACACATTTTGGAAAAACTCAATGTAGAAATTCATACCAGTGCCTAGTGAATAAATATAAATCTCAATGTGCTGCTACTTCTTACATAACCAGAGAAGAGAAATAATGTTAATTCATTTATCCACTAAAGTTTTAAAATGAGAAGTAAAATGTATAATAATGTTACCTGATTAGGGGTTCATTTTCAAATTCTCCTAGCACATATCATTATCAACTTTGCCCACTCAAAGCTAATGACTTTGTCTGTGGTCTGAAATATTCAGTGTGGTCCAAAATTGAGTAAAGTAATAACTTACCATAATCTTGTAATACATCAACCCACTTTTTAGAAAATTTAGGTCTTCAAAGTACTTGTATAATTCTTCATTGCATATTCTCTAGGTTAGGTGTTCCAGTGTTACAGTGTTACAGAGAAAGCTTAGTAAAGTGTCTTTTTATTGTCTTTTGATGTCAGCCAGAATTTGAACTTTTGTGCTTTCCTCCCCAAAGAATCATGTAAGAGCACACATATCATGAATGGAAAAATAATTTGAGTTATATGCACAGTGTTAAACTATAAAGCATTCATTACCTCTAGCACTAATGCATTGTTTTTAGAATGAGCTTGCTTTGCACAAATTTTTGCTGGGGAAATAGATTTCAACCAGAATGTGCTCTGCTTTCTTATAAAAAATATTCTTGGTAATACATTTCTACAACATTTTCAGACTTATAAGTTCGGTTTTGCTTGGTTTTTTAACAACTAGTATGAAGCAAATCAGTGTTTCACATTTTTAATACCATGTATTTTTAAAGGTATTATAGTTTTTTGCTCACAATCTCATTTTATTTTACTTTTTTCCAACTGAGTGGTTACTTTGTAGTTCATTCGTGATTTCAGATCTTCTGACAGCAATAATCCATCACTGCCCTATTTAAATTTCTTTAATTCTATGTCTATTCCATTTGTCTTGTAATTTGCATTACAATCATTTAAATTTTTGTAAGAAAATAGCCTTATACAAATATACTTTATATACAATTTTGTTAAAGTTCAATATATTTTGTGCCTCAAAGCTACATAAGCAATCTTTGCCTTTTCAAAGTTACAAAGGATCTATTTTCTTTCAGAAATTTGATACTTCAAATTTTATTTCACATATATTTTTGCTAATAACATGTAATTGCACTTTAATAACTTATAAGTATTTAGTCTAGGAATCATTTTCCATAATGTTGTGTATGTCATGATTTTAATTTTGTAATTGCATTTTCCCCTTACATTTAGCTAACCTAAGTCTCTATTGAAATGACTTTGTTTTCACCATTTGAAGTGCTTTATGGAAAGTCAACTGGCCCAGTGCTTATAGATTTAGTGCTGGATTGCTAAGGCATTGTACTCATTCCCAGGTCTGTCCCAATACTAATGCCATCTGTGCTGTTAACTGCAACTTTATAACGAGGAGAAATCAGGTGGTAAAAGACCTTTGATGTTGTTCCTCTTTCAAAAGGGTTTTGTTTTGAGTTTTATGTTTTTTATCTCTCCATGTACATTTTAGAATATGCAAGAATATCTACTAGAAAACAATCTATGACTCTAACCTGGTCAATGAAACTCAGATTTATTATATATTCTTGATAAGAGTATCTCAGAGTCAGTGAATAGGATATATTTCTCAATTTTGTTTTTGTTTTTTTCAGTTACTACAAGGTTTTGTTATAATTATCTGGTTAGAGATATTGCACATGTGACCTTAAACACATGCTAAATATTTTGTGTGCTAGACGCTATTTTATATATACTTAGTCTGTTTTCTATTTGTTTCTAAAATAATATTTAGATAAACAATGCATTTTCTTGTTGACTATGCTTCCAGTGAGTATAACAAAACTCCAAGCTATTCAAAGTATTTTAGTGAATTTTTTAGCATTTCTACATTACACATGTAAAATACAAAGTCCTAATCCCTTACTTTTAATCTGCATGCTTCTTTCTGTTGCTCTAATATAATACTATGTGTGATAGCAAAATAACAAATTAAAAAGTTTGATATTTCAATATAAAGTGCATTATGACAAAAACAAAATCTCATCACAGAATAATTTGTAATATACTCAGTAACCAGTAGCCACATTTCAGGATTATTAGGTTCTGTTTTTCTGCATCTACAAATGCAATGATATTTACAAACAAATTATCTTATATATTTTTATGATTTTAATATCATTGTAAATTTTTCCTCCTTAAATATCTAAACTGTTTAGTCTATTTTCTCAAATAATTTTTATATTATCATTTTTTAGGTATTTAATTGAATTTTCAACTGCATCTACCTTGGCCTGGAACTAGTTAGAAAAATTTTAAATATCAACTACGAAATCCACTAGAAATAATACTTTTATTTTCTATTTATTATGAAATCATTTTGATCAGTTGTGTATTTTGAACTATTTGCCAATTTAAATTTTCAGATCTGTTAGCACAAATTGATAATTTCTCCACTGTCACTAATGTTAAAATCAGACTATATTCTTTGACCATTTTCCTTTGATGTAGTAATTCTAATTAAATGTAATAATTCACTTTAAAGATCAGCATTTGGATCAAAAATATACCTATTGTCAAGGGATAGCATCTTTTCTAGGGCCATATCCAGTGGTGCACAGGTCATTTCAACCTCTCTGATCCCTTCCAGCTTTTCTTCCCTATTTAAAGTAAACATAAACCAAACAACAACAAGAGCAACAACAACAACAAAAAGTTCAAAACACTATCTCCATGAGCCAAGGTTTCCAGGAAATAAACTAGAAACTCTGCAACCAGGGTTTCCAGGAAATAAACTAGAAACTCTGCAACCAGCAGACAAGAGCAATAAAATTGCTACACTATTGGAGAAACATAGCAAAACGCCACAAAATCAGCATATAGACCAAGTAAAACACTGAGACTTACTCTAAAGATTATATTCACTCCCTGTATCAGACTTTACCACCACACCAAAAAAGCTCTAGTATAATACGAATGAATTAGATTTAAAAAGCTTCAAAATGCACTCTCAGTGCGGCATCCCAAGGAAACTAACAGCCCGAAGCAAAGACAAAATCAAGGAAAACAGAAGAAATTGAAAGTTTGGAAATCTAGGATCAGAACAAATAATAAACATGTCCCAACATGACCTTCACACCAAGGTCACTTAATTGTAGACTCTACCATAATACCATATGCTTAACTTTTGAATAAAACAATAACTTTGAACACAAATATATGTGAAAACACAAAATGTATATCTTATTTACTTTAAATAAATAAAGAAAGAAAAAAAATAGAAAAGGTAGAACAAGACAGAATTCAAAAAAATTAACACTAAGAAATTGTTAGTTGATACATTACATATTGTCATCTTAGAAATAGTTGTTCAAGTTACAAAAATCAAAGGACAAAAAGTGGATAGACAAACATTGACAGTGTAAACCATTCGGTTCAATAATCCAATTAAAATTTAGTAATACAGTCATCTATCTTATACATTTAAACATACAGTTATATCCTTTAGAGCACTTTCCTTGCCTTTCACTTTTATAATATCTATTATATATTTTGAATCTTATTATTCTTTCAGTTTTTATTATATTTTACACAAGAGAGACAATGATATTTATTAATGTGAGTCTTGTTTATTTCACTTAAGAGGATAGCCTCAAGTTGTCTCCATTTACTTATGAAGGCCTCAAGATAATCTTTTTATAGCTGAGTAATACTCCATTATATAAAAATACCACATCTTTTTCATCCACTCTGTGGTGGATGTGTATCTTGGTTGTTTCCAAGATTTAGCTATTACAAATTGTGCTGCTATAAACATGAGTGCACATATATCAATGTGACATGACATCTTCAATTTTTCTGGGAAAATACCCAGGAGGGGAATAGCTGGATTGAATGGAACTTCCAATCTTACTCTTCTGAGGAATCTCTATACTGATTTTCACAGTGGATGCACCAGTCTAAACTCCCACCAACAGTGAAGAAGTGTTCTTTTTTCCCCTGCAACCTCACCAAGATTTGTTATCAGTGGATTTCTTGATGGCAGCCATTCTTTCCAGGATGAAATGATATCTCAGTGTTGTTGTAAATTGTATTTCTCTAATGATCAGTGAGAGTGGGCATTTATTCATGTATTTATTTGCCATTTATACATCTTCTTCTGAGAAATGTGTGTTCATCTCCAATGCCCATTTTTTGGAGAGGGTCTTTGAATTTGGGGCCTTAATGTTTTTTCAATTCTTTATGTATTCTGGATATAAGTTCTTTGTCTGAGAGATTGTCAGCTAAAATTCTTTCCCATTCTGTGGGTTTTCTTTTTACTTTGTTGGTGATTTCTTTTGAAGTGTAAGAACATTTTAGTGAGACCCCAGTTGTTGTTTCTTTGAAGTATTTCCCATGCAATTTGCATTATGTTCATAAATTCTCTGCCTACCTCTATGTCTCCAAGATTTCTACCTACGTTGTATTCCAGTAGATTTAGTGTTTCTGTATCAATATTTAGCTCCTTGATCCATTTTGACTTTAGTTTAGTGCATGGTGATAGGCTTGGGTCTAGTTTTAGTCTCTGGCATGTGGAAAGCCAATGTTTCCAACAACATTTATTCAAGAGGCTATCTTTTTTGCAGTGAAAACATGTTTAGTCCCTTAGTCAAATGTAAGTTGGCTTAGTGTCTTTGTAGTTGTTCTAGCATCTTCTAATCTATGCTATTGATCCTCAGGTCTGTTTCTTTGCCAATACCATGCTGATTTTATCACTGTGGCTTTGTAGTATAGTTTCAAGTCAGCAATTGAGACACCTCCTATCTTGCCTTTGTTGCCCAGAACCACCTTTGATATTCTAGGTTTCTTCTATTTCCAAATGAATTTTAGGAATATATTCTCTAGATCTCTAGGGTATGTTAAAGGTATTTTGATTGGGATTGCATTGAATCTGTATAACAGTTTTGGGAGTACGGCCATTTTCACAGTGTTAGACAAGAGCAAGGAATATCTTTCGATTTTCTAATATCCTCTTCAGTTTCCTTTTTTAGAGTAGTATAATTTTCAGCATATAGATCTTTTACATTCTTGGTTAGGTTGATTTCTACATATTTCATTTTTTAGATGCTATGGTGAAAGGCGATACTTCCATAATTTCTCTCTCAGTGAGTTTTTTGTTTGTATACAGGAATTCTATTAATTTTTGAGTGCTGACTTTGTATCCAGCCATGCTGCTGTTGTTTATTACCTCTAGTAGTCTTTTAATGGAGTTTTTGACTATTCTATGTAAAGTATCATGTCATTTGAAAATAATGGTAATTTATCTTCTTCTTTTCCTATCTTTATTCCTTTTATTTCTTTCTCTTGTCTGATTGCTCTGGCTAATATTTCCAGAGCTATGTTGCATAGGAGTGGTGATAGTGGACATCCTAGTCTTATTCCTGATTTTAGAATGAAGGCATTTAGTTTTTGTCCTTTTTGTATAATGTTGGTTGTTGGTTTGTTATAAATGCCCTTTATGAGACTGAGGTACATACCATATATTTGAGTTTCTGTAGACTTTTTATAATAAACAGGTGTTAGACTTTACATGAGAAATTATTTCTAATTTGATTTCCTCTTATTTTATTTGCTATCTCTTCAGAGATTTCTGGTGCATGACTTTTAAAGTGTTCTATTTCACTGTCACCTGTTTTTGCTCCTGATACACTAGACGTTTAAGATTGCATTTTGCTTTTTTGCTCTGTGATTTTCTCCTTTTGGGCTAATACTTGGTTTTTCAATCCCAATAGTCAAAACTGTCAGTAGTGTGTATGTTAGGGTCCTACTGTGTGGTTGATGTTTGTTTGATTATTGAGTAGCCCAATGAAGAGGAGGGTCACTCACCTGAAATTCTCCAGTGGGTCCTGTTGGGTGAGTCCTACACTCTTCCTGGGCTGACTAGCCTAGGAATATTGATGTAAGCCCACCCTTAGTTCCTGCTGTCGCTATATCTTCAGGTTATTACAGGTCACCAGATCTCCCTGTCTATAGTGTTTGTCTCACCTGAGACCCTACTGTGTCACTGGGTGTCTCATACATCCTTTTGATTTTTTTCAAGTTGGGGGAGGCCTTATTGGCACACTTCTCAACCTGCCTGATGTTCTCTGTGTAGAGGAAGGAGTCACCCACACCTTGCCAAACTCTCCAAGTTCTTACAGCAGGAGGAAGCTTCCCTACTGCTCTTATTTACACTCTGAAGATCTGTTTTAGGGGCAAACTCACCACACTGACAGAAGCCTGCTGAGGTCTTCTGTTTGGGTGAAGGGTTACTGAGTCTCCCATCAACCCAGCAAGGTTAATCCACTGCAGTTCAAGGTTCTGGGAGGGGAAGTGGGAGACGACCATCAACAGCAATATTTGGTCCAGGTGATGGGGAGGGTCGCTGAGGGCAGTGGGCCAGTGGCCCTGCAGTCCACGGCTGGCAGGGGTGCAGGAAGCTTGCACCCAGGCACAGGATCTGAGGGCGGCACCTAGAATACAATGTATATTTTGAAGAGACAAAGCAACTATCAAAACAATTCTCAGTTTGGTAAAATTCTTGGGATCATCAGTAAGAGAAAGTAAACTAAGCATAAATATTATGTTAAGCATTCTAATAGAAAATATAGAAATCGATAATGTAAGCAAAGATATAAAAAAGATCTAAGAAAGCACTCAAAAGAAATGCTGCATGGAAGGAGAATAAGAAAAAGGAAGATTGCCTTCTATGCCTCATTATTTGATTTATATGATATAGGAAAATATCAGAGAGCTGAAAACAAGTCCATAAGAATTTCTCACACTGACATTGAATACACTCATTTTAAGGTGTCTTTACTACAAGAAATTGTGATTTTTGCAAAATAGTTATTTATACTGTTGTTTTAAAACGTAGATTGCAAAAATTGACAAAAGAACCAAATAATTTTTAAAAGTAGTATCATTTACATACTAATACAGGAGATAGCCTTATAGAATGTCCTCTTTAAAACCACAGCAGGTAATAAAAGAGATAAATAACAGGAATGAATAGAAAACATTTGCAAACATGTTAGATATTAACTAAACTATATTGATGATCAATTTGATGTGAATAAATACAACATTTGAAACAGAAATTTTAACTGCTCTTAGTTCAATTTTTTTATTGTCTATTTTACATTTCAAATATATTGTGACACCATGAAATCATTAGAAACTTAGACATTACAAGTCCACAAACAGAAGTACAATTAAAAGACTAAAAGTATCAATTACTAGAAAGAATTGGAAGGAAAAGAATCTTTCAAATTGTAACTTAGTATAACCACATTGAAAAACCAGTGGTATATACTTTTAGAGTGTAAACACTGTTGTTCTTTTTTTGCCTAACCATTTTAATGCTCCACTCATAATCAAAGCATATAATTATTTCACCAAAGATATCTGTATAAGTTTATAACTAAATTAGCCATAATGTCTAAATAGCAAAAAAAACTCATGGTAGTAAAATATAAGTTTTATGGCACACTTTATACAATCATTTATTTGTTACATAATGATGAAAGTGTATGAACAGAACAAATTATACAATATACTTTTCAGGAAATTATGCAAGGCACAGCAAGTGTACCTCATCTATAACATTAACTCCTGGCTTTATATACAGTCACTTCATATGGAAAGGAAAGAGAAATTACTTACTGGACAGGAGGCAACATGAGAGTGGTATCTTTATGAAGTTCTGAGTGTATTCCATTTCTTAATCAAGTACTGGTAAGAGTATATTCTGTTTGTGCTGTACAATTGACACTTCTCAACTTTTCTTTTTGTGTGTTATACTTAAATAAAACATAGTAAATAAAAATATTTCTATAATTGCCTAAATAAAATGAGTGACTAATTTCATGTTTACCCTAGCTAACTTCATAGTCCATACAGTATCAAAGTGAGTACTAATTAACACAAATTGTCATATCATTTTAATTTATGATATATTTTCCTATTAATAATATCATGTCTCCAAACTTTTAGTCTTCATCTATAACTTGAAATGATTTCAAGTTTTTTTAGGTTTAAAATTTCATGATAACATATGTCTTAAGAAATTTAAATCAAGCTCCTTATTAAAACCTTCATTTCTATCGCAAGTTTAAATTACATATTACCAATACTGTTCTTTTAAAATGTAATTTTAAAATTATTATACCTAAGGAATACAAAGGGAAATAGAAGTCATTAAACCATTAGAAAGTACTCGATTCCATGATCTTTTCATATCATTAAAGATTTACAAAACGCCAACAAAAAGATTCATAGAATAAGACACATGTTCTATTTTATTAACTGATTAAAACTTATGAAATAATGTGGTAAGCAAAGACCCAGTACTCTAGTTCTCCTTAATGTCTGACGATATATTCATAGCTAGTTCTCTAACAGACGAATCTATTTTCTCTTCATATCCCATGGGTATAGTATTTAACAAGTTTGAATTTTATTTGAAAAAATCGTTATTATAATGACCAGTTGTATTGGATTATCAGATACTATTAATCGCTTGTCTATTCTTTCTAAATGAGAAGCAAGTCTCAGTTTGCAAACAAAATTCTCTTTTTCCAAGATTTTGACTTGTGATTAATCCCATTATCATTTCTGCTATAAAGAGAAAAGATTATGGTGGATGATTTTTGTTTTTTGCAACAAAATAATTTTCTGCATGAACAGCAATAAAGTTATGTGAGAAGATTTATTAGAAATAATTATTTTTAAAAACAAACCTTAAATAATTCAGGTTGCAGTAACATGGCAGAGATGAGCACAAAATCATGAGTGATTTAGAAAACCATTAACCCAGCTCTGTATTCTTGTTGTTGATCAAGAAATATAGAAAATATATCTGCAACAGAATACATGTTTCCATCTCCCAGAAACCCAGATGCAATCCTGAAACTGGCAAGATGATACTCCCATGTTACAGCATTTCTTAATGTAGTGTGCTGTGTTGCTTTCTTCTGTGTAACAGACTTTTTTATTTTTCCGTGGAATCAAGGAAATCTTTGTGAAACAGATATGAAGGTAATGCTTTGCCTACCTAAAACAAAATATTACTGTTTGATTTGGAGAATCATGCATAATACAAAGTGAGTGCCAGCAAAATTAAATCATTGACTGAACTGTGAGGAAAAGAGCCTCCACACTATTTTCATGGTATTCTTGTGGTTCATATGGAGAGCCTGGAAGGCGATTGGATATGGGGTGTTGCAGCTATTTTGAATTAGGAGGTAGAGACTTGTCAGGAAGTGGGGACACAGGAGATTTGACCTGGCAGGGCACATCACTCTTCAGTTCCTCTCTGCTCCAGGCCACCGTGAGTGAGTAGTTTTCCTTTAACCACACTCTTCCATTATGCAGTTATTGTTTGTAGCCTGCCGACCACAAACTGAAACTTCTTAACCGTGAGTGAACATTAACCTCTCATGTTTTAAGCGTGTGTGTTAGGTATTGTTTTCCAGTGGCAAGAAAGTGAGGAGACTCCACTGAAGCTGAGAAATGAGCGCTACTGATCTCTGCAGGATCTCTGGATTCTAGTAATGACATCCTTTATTCCATACGTCCTGTTCTGAAGAAAGACATCTGCCACCAAACGGATCTAGTACGTGCTCTTCTTTTGCTAGTTAATCTTTCTTTGAAATTGATCTTCCTATTTTAGCGCCATGTGATATTTTAAAAACAGAAGTGTACAGCACGTATATGTAGTTGAAAGAGAAAAGCAGGAGCAGGAAAAGTTCTTAGCCCGGACTCTTCTTGTCTGTTGGCAGTGAGCTGTTTGCAACGAATCCCACGGTTGCCTAGTGTATTCTTGCTTTGTTCTCTTCTAAAATTCCTCTCCTACCTTTATTGTCATAAGAGTGATTCAATAAGTAAGGCTAAAATATTTTAAAGTGTTTTAGCCTGGAAATATATGCACTACCTTGATTTCAAAAAAATACTACAAATAATCTTCCAGTTGAATGACTAACTAAATGACAACAAGAATTTAACAATTATTTGACTCTAATAATACAGTGAGTATTCTGTTAAATATTTTATGTGAAAGAGCACAATGAAATCTTTTCCAAGCAAACCATGAGAAGTAGCTATATTCTGCTCAGTTCCAAACTGTACATCCTGCCCATGGTTTACCTGTATCCCTTTGTGACACTTTTTGCTGATTGTTCTACCACTGTAAAGGTCTATCAATAAAGACTTGTCAATGGAAAGATACAGGCACTCATCACACAGACTGACAAAACTTTCGTACACGCTGTTCCATTTTAATCTCTAATTTCTTTTATCAGTTAAGTATTACTGCATGTTTACAGTACCCAATGATGATATTTCCCCTGGAGGGTTGGTACATATACATACCACATCTTAATTAATTTATCATCGCTTCCTGCATCTCTTCTGCCCCATCCCTCTATCTCTTGAAAATTTGCAATTTTACAAAAGACTTGATATCCCTATTATCTATTATCTTTTATTTAGCTCTTTATTTTTTACTTTCAGCTCATCGTATAAAAGAAACCATCTGATATTTAAATTTCTGTGTCTGATTTATTTAAACATAACATTAATAACATCAAGGGACATCCATTTTTCTTTCTTCCCTGATAAAATTATTTTACAATATAAAACAAATACAAATTTTTATTCTCTGCCAATCACATACTTTTAAATGAACTGTATCTCATTATAGTTTTTAGGATTTGCATGGCTTTTATTAACAATAAATCACTACTGTTTCTTGTCTGCTGACAATCAATTCATTTTAACTAAAGCACTGACATCATTCATTACTTTTGTCTTGGTACTATTTATCATTTATCTAAAAAGTATTCATAATGTTTATATATTAGGCAAAGTTTTCCCTTTTCTGTGATGTAAATGCAAATATTTTTCCAGACCATAATTTGTATTTTGTAATATTTTTGGTGATTTTTTTCTAATGAATAATATATATTTTTATCTATACAAAATTATCAGTGTATTATTTCCAAGTTTTTCTATTATTTAACTTTTACATCAGCATTATTTGAAATCCTCTCACAAATTATGCTATCCTTAGTATATTTTTAATTTTAATGTCAGGCATGGGAGAAATTCAGAAATAGTGTGAATTCAATGGTGTTTTAATTTGAATGTAATTGGAGGGATAAAAAAGAAAATATAAGGAAGTGCAACATATCAGAAACAGTAAGCGTAGTGTTGGTTCATGTGTGACTCATGACTGGGTGACAGAGGGCATCAGGATGTAGGGTGCAGGGTCTGTGAGGAAAAGTCGCCATGCCACCAATCCTCAGCTCGGCTGTGAGATCAGCAGTTTCCTGACGTGTGAAAGACTTTGAAACCTCCACACCTGAGCCTTCAGCGGCCCAAAAGGGCAAGCTCTCTCTGAGCATGCTCACAAGAAGACAGCTGTGGCTGGGCAGCCACCTTTCCTTCATCATCGCGGTACAACGCAGAGACCTGGGAGAAGGCTTAAAACGCTAGTGAGACACGTGGGACGTGACGAAGTCCGCAGCCATCTTCGTTGCTGTTCCTCTTTGAGGGACACCAGAGACAGGTGGGGCAGCCCTGGCTGAGGGAGGGAAGGAAAAAGCCACACTGCATCTCCCTCCATCCTGCTTCCTAGCTGTTTCAGGTGGCCTCCTTTGTTCTCAAGCATGAGAGTGAGGCTGATAATTCTCCACTGAAATCTCCTCTGCTGCTCCCTTCCTGGAAGGTTACCAGGACCTGTTACTGATCTGTGACTTAGCAAGGAAGAGGGTGATAAATGCTAGAGTCCACGTGGCTAGATGCCGGGCTTCAATTACTGCTTTAAATATGTGTAAGTATAAAGGGGAAAGAAGAGATGCATGAATCAGACAGCTCACATAATAAAACTGCCAAGAATAAAGTAAATAACATTCCTCTGAACAATTCATTCTTACTCTTCTTTTAGATTTGAAGTATGGTTTTGAGGCAGCATACTCACATTTTGGCAAGGGGATAATTTAGCTGACAAGAACTTAAACAGATACTGCCTTTTATACTTCTTTAGTTTGATTTTCATCAAGCACTTGACTGTAGTTTATAATTTATGGGATTAAAAAGTTTGAAATTTATGACAAACTGTAATATCTAAGGAAACTGAAAAAAATTAAAATCACTTTACATCTTATAATTATATAGTCATGTTGTTTTTAATGGAATACAGGCAAAATTCAGGAGAAAAGTAATCAAATGACACCTGCATGATAATATAAATGTAAAGCTTTTAAGATTTTTATCTATATTTGTCTGTTGCAAGATAAATTAATTTTTATGCGATACTCAGTTTAGTTCCTCAATCTTTCACAAAGAATATGTGATAATGAAAACACATTTAGTGAAAAGATTTTATTATGAATGTAGTGGGTTATGATGAGAGACATTTATTACTTAACTATAAGTTTGGAATTATTTATAACAGTAGAGTAACTTTATATATTAAATTTATATAGGTACATGTCCAGTGAGCACCAGTGGTATCCTTTCTAGGACTTGATTTCACTTTGAACCAATGGAAGCAAATGCTTATTTACACAGACAAAATTTTATTTTACTATTTCCTATGGGTAAAATTTTATTTTATATCATTAGACAACACAATATTACTAATCTTATACATAACCTAATGCATAAATTCTTTCAGATATGTCCTCAAATTAGTCACTCAATGAATTCTATCAGTGATTATGGAGTATTGAGATTCTCATTCCTGGGGCTGGTGAGAATGTGGGAAACGTAACATGGAACAGGCCTGTCATTATATATTTAGTCCCATTTTCCCACTAGTTATAAACTTTTCATTAGATAGACTATAAAAATGCCAGATTACCCCCTATTTGTACTGTGTCCATCTTAGCCACTTCCTAGGGGATCCCCTACCCTGATGGCTAAGAATGAAGAACCTCAGTTAGTCGTAGGGAGACCTTGTGTAATGTTGCAGGGACAGATTTTTGTTTTTATTAAGGAACAGCTTGTAATAATTAAGGGGAAAAAACCTGGCCTGCCAAAGAAATGATACCTATATTATACCAGAATTATAGTGATATAGAATTTACAAGGGAGTTTCCTAACATCCCTAATGCATGATAAATATTAAACTTTGGAAATCAGCAAGAGCAATCAGAATTCCCCCAAATGCTAGAAAATCACAAGATCAAATTATTCTTTTATTTCCACTATTCTTCACAGTCATTAATATGTATAGTAAAATGTTAATAAATAAATTATACTTCATAGCAGTTGCAATCACTGAATCTGTAGATCTTATCATATACAGGTAAATATAGCAGGTGGTGTATGATTACTATAATATTTGTATCTCAACAGATTTTATGTCATGCACAGATTCACATACAGAAGTGCCTACTTAACATAATATTTTGTATCAAAATTTAAGTTTTAGAACATCACCCCAAGTTTGCATAAAACTACTGTTACATACACAACTCATCAACATTTAATCTATTCAGAGAACTACTTTTAGCAGAAAACCAGGCCTGAAACATAGTCTTTTATCGAAGCACAAATCACAAGCAAAACTGACTGGATTGTGACAATTTCTCCTTACTGTTCTGCTTCCCAGCTTCCAGAAGGTTTACATTATCCCTCATCTCTACCTATTAGGATTCTTGTTCTTGCTTTCTAATTCTCGTGAGTGAATTTCTTGACCCAGTATCTTCTCCAGATTGACTGGTAAGATTTAATTCCTATAGTAAACATATGTTAATGTTTTCAACTTTGCAAATAATGTGACCTAAGCTTTCTGAAGATTAGAGATTTGGAAAAACAACAATGTTTTCCAATTTACTAGGAAAGAAACCCCTCATGGAAATCTTACATGAAGTCTAACGATTGCATGGAATTCTTTGTTATGTTTTAAATAATTTATTAGTACATGTCTGTAGTACATAATGTTTACATAGTTTGTGTGGAGTTGGTACATGAACATAACACATCTTAATGCTATTTTTCATGTCATTTCCCTCCCATGCACTTTAATAGTGACATAAATTTTTAAGCTATGGTTTAGAGACAGCATGTTGAGACACAGAAGTGAAAAAGTACACTTTTCAACACAAATAAAACTGTCTAAAAGGACATATATGATCACACCGACTCTTATGAGCTCTAATATATTTCACAACATTTCTCACAGCAAAGTGTGAAATAAATGTTTCTTAACAGAGACAAATGCCGGATTTATCTTCTCATCTGATATTTTGTACTTTATTAAACATGCTGTGTCTTAAATAATTGCAAGAAATATCAATGTATGTATGTCAAAATAATTTTCATTGCATACAAACTACATGAAGTATACTTAAGTTGTTTTAAAATATTGTATATGCACCATATATTTATTGTATTTTTCACATATTTTATGTCACATCAGCAAATTCTTGCTTGAGTAATTTGGTTTGCATTAACTCATAGAGAATTGATTTTTATTCAATTTCTGCTATATCTGCCTTTAATAAATGCCCACTAAATAATCAAGACCACTTATTTTTATTTTTATGTTTGAAGTCAAACTCATGAAATATCACAAGAAAGTGAGTACATTGATAGACAAAACTTATGGGAACTAAATTTTCAAAAGTACAAAGTCCAGTGTGTTAATCATGTTTAACAACATCTTAATATCATGTAAAAATATTTCACTATTTTAAAAAAATGATTGTAAATAGAGTGAATTTAAAGAATAAGAAAATAATCCATGCAGAAAATGTTTGTCTCTTACAACATTTTCCTTCATCCTGGAAACCTAAGTTTTTAATTACTGTTAATGTCAACTACAATAAAATATACATATCTCATCTTACTTTAGTCAAGTAATGGCATGTGACCAAAGAACAAAAGATTAAATAGTTCATAACAACTCCTCCTGAGAATTTTCCTACATAGCTGCAAAGCTTCACTCTTGCATTTTCTAAGTGTGGTGAATTAGCTAGCATGACGGTGAACTTTTTATTAGACCATGAGAGTAAAATCTATAGCAGATCTGACAGGAAGGAAGTTTCATGGCTGACCCGATCACCTGTGTAAAATATTACTATGCGACTGATACAAACTTCTAGCCACATTTTTTATGTTTCTGTTATTCACTGCTAAATGCAACAAATCAAACAGTACTGCAAGTCTTGTATTCTACAAGAAACCCAAACCTGAGCCTTACCAGGGATTAGTGAAGAGTCCTGTGAGTTTTAACTTGAAGGAAAGTCACATATTAATTTGTGATGTAGGGCTGAGGATTTAGTTCAGCGGCATAAGTGCCTGTCTTGTAAGGGCAAGGTTGTGAGTTCGATCCCTGGTAAAAATTACAGTGTAGTATCAGGTAAACTACTGATGTTATTTTTAAATTTTCCTTTATTTGGCTATATTTTATACTTTTTTCAAAAGCAACATGAATTACAGGTTGCCATATGCCCAATGTAGTTGGAATAAAAAGATATGAAGAAGACAGACCTTTGGTAAAGAAGGCTTCTTATGTCTTATGAAGGGAGTGGAACCCTTTTGTGGTTCAAATATCCGACTCACGACTCACTTTTCATCTCAAAGGGTGACGTACATAGCCACTGCCTTAGCAGACGTGTGTGCCTCTTTTCAAAGATCATGATGCTGCTGTCAAAATATTATACAAAAAAGAGGATAGGCAAAAAACACAGACTGGAAGAAGCAAAACATTTTACATACACACAGAAAGAGAGAGAGAGAGAGAGAGAGAGAGAGAGAGAGAGAACTAGGCTTGCTGGCATATACCTGAAATCTCTGGTAGGCTAGGGGAGAAACAACAGAAGCACAGTATAAGCAAAACTTGGGCAACTTAGTGGTTCAGTGGGACTGTGTCTCAAAATAAAAGTACTTACAAATGAAAACAGGTTAGGCATGATGCTCAGTGAGTAACACTGGGCTCAGTCCCAATTGCTGCAAAAAAATAACAGTGTCTAGTGAAGCTGTGGCTGATGGTTTGAATATATAGCTGAATTTAAAACCTTGTAAATTTATCACATGTTATAAGAAATGGGATCAGCAAATAAATATTAAATTTGTTAACTTAATGACAACCACAACAGCCACATACAAAATGCCCATACATTAAATGGGTTACAAAATTGTATCATCCTGAGCAATCACAGCAATGCAATGCATAGGCAATATAGGACCATGGAAAGCTAATGAATAAAAATACAACTTTCCTTTTTTTTATTGGCCAGAGTCACTCAGCACAATGTGATTTAGAGATCTGGAATAATCAGCTATAAATGGATGTAAATATCAGGTAGTATATTAGCGGTACTTCCACTAGCAGATGACAAATATATAAACAGAAAGATGGATATTCATAGACACATTGATAGCTCTAGTGGTTAACTTTCCTGTTGCTAACACAACTCTCAACATCCATTGCTTGAAGAGAGGTATAACTTGGCTAACAGTTTCATAGGAGTCATTCTTGGTTTAATGGCTCCAAAGCAAAAATGACTGGCAGAGGGCATGACAGAGGAAAGCTGCTCAACCCATGACAACCATAGAAGGGAGGACCAGGGAACAGGAGCATATTTATCCAGGTCATGTCCCCAGTGACCCGCCTGCTCTGATCAAGTCTTACTTCCTCCAACACAATCAGGTCTCAACTCAGACACTGATAAGTGTAGTATCATTTTGGTCCTATCACCTTCCAAAAGCCCTGCTTCCCAAAAGGTCCACCTCTGAATACAATATTTTGTGTAACTTGTGGATCTGAATCCTAAGAGTGGCCAAATTGATAGACCATGAAGAAGTAAAAGACAGTCTCCTCTGCATGTCTGATACACTCTGCACATCCGATTTTTCTCTAGGCACTAGTGCATGGTATAGTGACAGTGCCTTGATAGAATTCCTTTACAGCTGCACATATTTAAGAATAATTTGAATGCCCAGAAGGATGTAGACAGTGTTCTTATGTGAAAATATTTAAGAAAAGTCATAAAATTATTACTTTTATTTCACTGAGGACTGAGTATAAATTAAGTGGCTTTAAATCCATTTGCCTGATGGTGATAAACATACATCCTAAGTGCTGCAATTTGAAACTACAATATCACAGAACAACGCATGTTAAATGCTTGAGTTTCAGCTTCACTATATTGAAAAGTGGTGGAACCTTTAAGAAGTGTAGTATCATTTTGATCCCGATACTTTAAGAAGTACAGCCTAATGGAAAGAAGTTAGAGGTTTGGAAATATGTGCTTGAAAGAGGTGTTGTGACCCAGCCCTTTTCTGCAACTCTGCTTTCCATCCATCATGACGTAAGCAGCTTCCTCTGTTTCACACTCTGTGTCATGAGGATTTGCCATGGTAAAGGTGTGAAGCGATGCAGGTCGCTGTCCATGGAATGAAATCTCTGAAACCATTAGCCAAGATACATGTTTCCTCCTCGTAAAGTCAATTACTTTGAATGTTTTTTCATTGTGAAAGAAAGTAACACACCACTAGGAAGGTATATTAGGATTCCGCAAAATAGAAAATATTTGCTCTTCATTTTAGTACATGAACATAAATTAGTTCCTTACAGTAAAATATACAGATAAGCTCCCAGTATACCATCCTGAGAGTCACTTCTCTCCAGTACAGAAATGTATCTCATATGAATAAACCAAATCCTTACCATTGAGGCAGAATGAGTTTTCACTTAATTCCTGGAGTGCGGTCACTTTACTTCCATAATATATTTTCTGATTTCCCTAGTTCTGTAAACCTCCTTCTGAGATTTGCGAGATATCCTCATTTTTAAAACTATTTGTATTGAATTTTTTAAACATGAAATACAATTTTTTTTCTGTAACGGTTTTCAGGCATTTCACAAACAGGATTTCCCACAGCTTACTTTTCAAACACTGTGCATTATACTTGAATGCTTAGTTTTCATTTGGGATTCAGGAGTGTTATATGCATAGAAATATTTCTCATATGACATTTTATTTCAAACCTATGTGGAGAAAGTCTTTATATCACTTTTTAAAAAACAACTTATTCATGTGGAATTTATACAGTATAACATTCACATTATAAACTCAACAACCCCACAGCTTGCAGCACCGGTAGAATGTTGCATCCACCCTCTCTACCTGCAAAACACTTCCATCAGTCCCAATGGAAACATTTATCTACTTAACAGTTTCCTTATTTCTCTCAGTCTTTTTGAGTCTCAATCTATATTTTTCCTGTATTGATTTTAGAATATTTTATGTTAGAATAAGCATGCAATATGTAACCTTTTTTGTCTTTTTTCAGTAAACATGAAGTCTTGCTGATATATTCATTTTGTAGCATGTATGGACACTTCATTTTTAAGGATAATTTCCCTTTGCATTTACATATCACTTACTCCTCAGTTCACCCACTGATAGCCATTAGAGCTGTTTCCATCACTGGCTGCTATGAAGTTGCTCCTATGAATATATATGTTCGCTCGGTTTTTTTATAATAGGCACAGAACTGTGGGGCCATGTGGTTACTTCTGTATTTAAAATCTTGAAAAATTTTACGATGTTTTGTCGAGTAACATATGAGCGTGTTATCATTTATCTCTAGACGTCCCCCTCACAAAGTCTTATGTGGTCATGGGACTTTTTCATAGATGGCTGAATCTCGAGTGTGTGATGCTGGGATTAGGGCATGTAATTAGTAAACCAGTCCATTGATTGGTTTGGTATAGCTCTGACTATGCAAGATTAAGGGTATGAGTCCTACAGCCACTGTAGGGCAAGTAGGCTGCATAATATAAGGAACAGAAAGAGGTTTGCCTGTCCACTCTCACTTTTGTTGCTTTTGCTGTCTTCCATCGTTATAAACCATTGCCCTTCTGCCATGTATGATCCTGCCAGGAGCCTGCCAGTTGTGGATTGAAACTTCTACAAGCTGTGAGCTAAATAAAACTTTCCTCCCTTGACTTTGGGTATTGGGTATTTTGTCTCAGCAGTGAGAGAAAATTAACTAAGAGGACTTCAATATCTAGATGGCTACATCAGTGTTTACATTTAGTTTTAAAATACGCTCTCAGAATATCTTTTCATATGATTATTTGGTATTAGTATATCTCTGGTGATATATATATTTTTATGTTTTCATTTTTAAATGAATTTTTTGTCATTTTTTTCTTGTTGAGTTGGAAGTATTCTAGTTCAGAACATTCGACTCTTACTGAGTATATAATTGTGCTATTTTCCCCTTTGGGATGTGAACTATTAAATTTCTTGACAATGTGCTATTATGGACTGAATGGCATTTTTCCTTAGTACATGGACTCTTTTTATCACACAATGTGACTGCGTTTGAAGTGAGGGCCTTTCAAAACATAAAGAAGGTTAGAGGAGATCAGAGGGGTGGGGCCTTAATAAAACAGAGCACATGTTCTTATAAAAAGAGATGGCAGTGTTCGCACAATGAAGAAAGTTCACCTAAGGACACACAGAGAAAGCAGTTATCTTCAAACTGAAGAGAGAGACCTTGGGAAAAAAACTTAAAGGAAAAATGACCTGATCTTTACCTTAATGATTCTAAAACTAATAGGAAATAAACTGCTTTTTAAGCAACTTCAATAGTGGCTATTTTGTTTTATGATAGCCCAGCAAACTATTACTTGTCCCTTATAATGGTCAAAGTATTTAAATTGAATAGATATAGATATAGATATAGATATAGATATAGATATAGATATAGATATAGATATAGATATAGATAACTTTAATTGTTGATATATTTCTTTTATATATAAACAATTCATTGCCAAATCTAAGATCATGAGGATTTAACCTAGATTGTCTATTTTGGTTTTTATGGTTTTAGTCCTGATGTTATGATGTTTAGATCATTATTCCAATTTGGTTTTTTTATATGCTATAGTATGAACCCATTTTCTTTTTCATTCAAGTGAATAAATTCGCAGTTGTCTCAACACAGTTTTTGAAGATTTTGTCATTTTCCCCTTTACTAATCTTTGTATCCTTATTTAAAATAATTTGACTATATTTTTACCTGTAGATATATCTCTGAAATGTCAATTCTATTCACCTAACTGCATGTATAAATTATAAAAATTAAAATGACGCTTTGATTACCATAGTTTCACAGAAACTTTTTTTTTTTTTTGGTACGGGGATCAAAATCACTACCTTGCACTTGCCAGGCAGGTGCCTATGCCACTGAGCTTAATCCCCAGCCTCACATTAACTTTTTATCTGCAAGGAAATATGAGCCTTCCCTTGGCAATAAGATCATTTGTCTTTCTGAATCCTATGGAATTACAGATACCTACTTATTCTGAAAAAAATGAGCAGACTATTGTAGTTTCAGTGTGAATTATATTAAATCTGTAGATCACTTTAAGTTACATATCCATGAACACAAAAATTTTTGTCTGTATAGATATTTAAAATTTCCTGTTATCATTTTAACAATATTTTTCAGTTATGTAGTCTTTAAATCTTCTGGTTGAGTTTATCTTTTGGAACTTTATCCCTTAGGATGCCACAAAAACTCTTAATTGTTTGAATTTCAGGTTCTAGATGTCTGACACATAGAAAATATATCAATACTGGCATGTTATTCATGTACTCAGAACTTTGCTGAACATAATGAGAACAACATCAACCACAACTTCATCAGTAACTGAGCATTGTACCCATTTGAACTTCTTAAAATCTTACTTTACTATATGAAATATCATGGCTTGCTACCTTTTTCACAAATATATCTGCTGAACTTATTACCTGAACACTGATGGGGTCCATTCCATGCACTATTTTCTTTTCATATGAAACTTACAATATTCATATATTTATTAGAATGCACATACACAGAAGGTGAGAGTCTGTATTTACCTCACTTATTGGTGACAGTGTAATTAATGTTTGTGAAACTTGCCGAGCACTTTGAACCATATCCAAGTTGTTTCCAGCCTCCTGCTCCATTAGGAAAAGATGAAATTAGACACTACTTTTTCATATCCCAAGACATTTCAGGTTCTTGATTCTTACTTTAGAACAGCAAACAATCATTAGTTACACAAGAAATTGTTACTGGCTTCTTCCCACTGAAAATACCGCTTGAACAGACAAATCAATAAAGAAGTGTTGAGGATGTCCAGAAAGTAACAGTAATTTATTTTTGATAGTATAAACTCTTAAGAGCAAGAAATATGACAACGACAACTGTGACACTGTTTTATGAAGTAAAAGCAAACAATATTAGAATTCCATTTTGTTTCGTTCTGGGAGAGGAAACAAAAAAACTGACAGTTACTTCACTTTAGAGTATACGTGTCAGGTTCAACTTCTAAGGAAATTTATATCATTTCCTTCTTTGCCTATTAGCAGGAAAAAACTATTTCTTGACAATTTTTTTCTGAAAAATAAAGCCCAACTTTAAATTTAATTTATAAAGCTTTTAACATTAAACATAAAATGATCAAGGAAGCATAACTTAAAAAATTAAATTTAATTGTCCGGAAATACAAGAGAATTGAAAGAGTAATTAAATTGACACTGAAACTGCTCCTCAACGTATTCTGTCTTTTAGAGCTTATATAACACAATCTTTCCCATTAAGATTTAATCTTCTGAAACACTAGTGGATAGAGGTGAAGTTTTTAGATAAGAAACAATGTCAGAGAATATTGGAAATTCTGAAGACCTGTAAATCCCTGAGATTTCATGGGAATATGACAGTAGTCACTGTCATTGAAGAATTTCTTGGAATAGATGACTTTTACTGGAACTAAAACCCCAGGACACTGGGCATCTTATTTTACTAGGATATAATATGCTGTTCTCATAAGACAGAAGAAAAGCAGAAGTAATCACACAACCCTTAAAAAATATGAATCAGTGTTCTCCATCATGATTGCTAGTTGTGATTTGTCAAATGACCTTGAGTAAGAACCACCTACCGTGTTAGGAAATTTTGAGTTTGTCTATAGATGAGTGACGTGCAGACCAGCAAACTGAGGGGAAGAGACTCTTCCGTGGCACCAACTAATAGGCTCATAGCATGGACAAAATAAGTAGAGAATGCAAAAGGAAGTGTTTTCATTTGAAGGGAAAGAACATCAGCCTTCGGTGTTACTTTTGGACACTGTTGTTCAGCTTCTTCAGCCTTCCCAGAGACACTGCAGCTTTCAAACGCAGCCTCACAGAGCTGACTCTGCATTGGGCTGCCAGGCCTTCGACCTTGAAGTGCTACTGGATTATCTGGTTTTCCAGCAGGCAAAAGGCCATTGTGGATTCTTTCATCTCTGATCCTGTACCTACTAAAATCCTTTTCACAATTATTTGAATTATATTACAGTGGACACCTGAAATTCATGGGAATTTTGTTCCTAAAGCACCTGCAAATAGTGAAAAACCATGAATTTCAGATGCGATCAGAAAAGTACCTATTTTTATAGTTTAAACTCTAAATAGCCAATGTCTCTTGAAGCAATGTAATTTAAATTAATAAAATATTGTATTATTAAAGCCTTACAAGTTATAGGGCATTTTAGGCATCTTAGGGAACTTAGGACTCTAAGAAGAACAAAACCAGGAACAGTCAACCCTACACTGTACACAATCAACTCAAGTTAACCAAGAGCAACTTGTTACGATGCAGGAACGCTATTGCACATGCTGGAGATGGGTTACAGGACACCAGCCAATCAGCAGCAAATAGAACTCAGTGAGGCTTTGCATTGGCTACTTGCAAACCTCAAAAAAAAAAAAAAACCTGAAATTTCCTTGAATTTGCTTCATTTTCTCAAACAATTATTAGCTAGGTTATAAGGAAAAATCAGTTGTGGCCACAACT